>OU015496.1:14540147-14760147 GCA_907164885.2 Dolomedes plantarius
ATAAGCGGTTGATTCTTATAACCGAAATTTAGGTTTTTAGACAGGCACACACACACCTATATATACATATATCAGATAATTTACCATAAAATACTCTTTAATTTACGTTAATTATCTTTTATTAAAATTATTTTTTATAATTTTAAAAATGCAACTTAATTTCTAGACCTATAAGTAAATACACATGATTATAGTAAGAGAAGAAAAAAATCCAATATTTGTTACAACATACCTGCTTAAGTTTAACAGTTTCAACATTTCAACTACAGGAAGGGAGCAAGGAAAAGTTTTCTGTGGTAGTTTGACGCAATGAAGTTTTAGGGAGGCTGTTTATACCTCTCTGAATATAAATAGTCTCAGACGAAGATTCACCTTCTAGCTTACGTTTCACGGTTTGATAACGTACTGAATGTACTAATGTGACGTTTTCCTAAGTGATAGTGGACACTTCGACGAATATTTATGTGTTTCAGGGTCCAGGAAGCCGCAACCGGTATGTGGGAGGTGGGAAAAGGGTCCCTATTTTTGTTTGTCAGTGGAGAAAAGTGAAATCGGACCCGGACGGGTAAAGGTGCCCCCGGGTCAAGCTAATAGGACAATGTTGTGCTAAAGCGTGTAAGGGGAAACTATTATTTTATGTCTAACAAAGAAAGGAAAGAATTTTACGACTATATTCCATCCACATCTTATCAATCGTTCTTTTTTTTAAAAAAAAAGAAAGAACTTCGTGCCTTTTTAGGGCTTAAGTGGCTTTTTTGGAAAAATGAAAGGAAAGCGAAGAGTGTAAACTGATTCTTAAAACCGGTGGATTGATTCTTTAAAGCGAAAAATTTAACATGGAAATAATACATTTGTTCTTGTTTTCGCGATATTGATTCTTATAAGCGGTTGATTCTTATAACCACTAACCATTATAAGCGGTGGTTACTGTGTATATATATATATATATATATATATATATATATTCAAATGTATGCCTATGTCTAAATGAGGTACAGAGCGGTCGAAAACTATTTCGAATGGTCAAGCCCCTCTTGACTTCCCCGTCCCAGGCTCTGCCCGTGACTTTGAGTATAGTTTAATATTTTCCATTCTTTAAAGCCATAAGTGTGGGTTATAACTATGTGACTATACAAAACAAATTTCAAATTTTAAAATTTAAGAAATTTACAAAATTTATAAGAATTTTTTAGTAGCTTATCCCTGTTGCTTTTATTATGTGGTATGAAAAAGTAGAAATAGTTATTTGCATTGCCTAAATTTTTATCAACAAAAGAATATTTTACTGCAATATCTATAAAACTGTATATTTCTGTCATTCTGGACTGTTACATAGAAAAAAGTCAGTTGTATATAGTTGTATTCAAGTGCTAAATCCATGTCAGTAGTAAACAGTGTAGCATATAAAGAATAATGCTTTGAATAGAGTAAAATAATACAATCATGAGGTTAATTATCACACTTAGTATTGTAAAAAAATTATTAAGTAAACATAAATGTGATCGTCCAATAAGAATTAAAACTCACATTATGTCACACATTTCTCTCAATGAGAACAAAGACGTTTCATTCAAACACAACAGGATCAATATCCCTTAATCTTAATGCCTTTGTAAATCACAAGAGAATAGAATGCTTCTTTGTCTTAAGTTTAGTTCGAAACAACAGGAAAATCCAGTTTGTGAATTGAAACGTTGAAAAATAGCAAATTAAGTTTCCTGCACTATGATGTAGTATAAAATTTATACTGAAGCTTATTCTATGGAATAATCTTTTCTACAAGCACTAACTGGAGCACTAACTAGTAGCATTAACTGGAAGAAAATACCATTAACTGTTTTTCAAATATTTATTTACGCATTATTTAATTAAATGCTTGGCCGAATCTTTGTTTGCATTTTGAGTTTCTTGGAAACGGAGGATTTATTTCTTATGAGTAATTCCATACAGGAAACGAAAATTAAATTTTTAGATAAAGGGTAAGATATATTCATTAACTTTGACCGTTTTTACTTATATTTTAATACTTTCGGTTTGCATGTTAAATCTGTTTATCAACTAGTTTAAATCATGTAGCAAAAGGCAAAAATTTACGCTAGTGTACTGCAGAAGTAAAGAAAATTTATAAAATGCTGAATGTAGGCAAAATATATTCAATAAATCTCAATAATTTTATGATTTTGTATTAATTTCATAAGACATTAGTATTATTACTGTAACCCAACTTATCGACAAATATCTTTTAGAAAAACAAAGTCTCTGATACTGATGATAAATCCTTGTATACGGAACATATTAGCAATGTAATTAAGCAAAGACAATAACCTGCATGATGTAAAATTTTCCTTCTCATGAATAAAGATATCGTGGAATTCCCAAGTTTGATTCCCTCTTGAACTCTTTCAAAAGGGTTAGAGAAAACCTTTGAGAAAAAAATATCTTAGGAAAGGACTTTAATTAAACATGGAAGGACAATAGAATAGTGATAACACAATGATAACTCATTGCTTCCTTGAGTAGAAAAGTCATTCAAGTTTTGATGGAAAAATAAAATAAACCATCTGAATCTTCCAGACCTCCTTTGTTCTTTTTAATATGTACCAAATTACTTCTTCAAAATTTCGAAGCCATTTTACCGTTAAAATTATCATTGATAGTGTTAATAAGGTGATAAATATACAGATGATGTGTAAAGGCATTATAAAATAACATACAGAAAGTCAAGGGGACCGTCTACAAATACGCTTTCTATATAAAACTCGTAGGTTAATTCTGTCTCTCCTTGGAATGATCGTTATCAAGACAGAGAGATCTGTCTATATATCAGTATCTCTATCTACCTATCTACCTATCTCTGTCTATGTGTATATATATATATATATATATATATATATATATATATATATATATATATATATATATATATATATATATATATATATACACTGACTGACCAATGTATCACGACCACGTGCCAATTCATCTGTGCCATCTCACTCTTGGTGTTAGAGGATGAGATTGGTAGAAAACGTGATTTTTTGGAGGATTGCAAAGACAGTTCAAGTGTATGCCTTGTGAAGGAATGGGTAAAAAAATGCAATTTATTGGACTTTGGATGAAAAATCATTGTAGGTGCTGGAAGAAGTGGAGTGGGTATCATCGAAACTGCCTATCTTTTAAGTGATCGAGAGTAGCTGTTGTTCGAGTTTACAAACTGTTGACTACCAAACAAAAAAAAAATCGAATTTTTGCGTAAAGCATGGGATCGCAACCGGTTATTTAATGTTTGAGCTCAAGGAGATTTTCTAGACTTGTCTAATAAAACAGAAGGCCAACAACATGTCATATATATAACTGATAAATATAATCAGTAACTAACTCCAATGGCCTTTGAATGTACTGTTTGCGGACTTTCCCAGTATCAGGTATGAAAACCGAAGGTCTGTTTGAAGGCCGCTGCTTTCTGTAGGTCAAAATATTGAACGTATCTAGGTTGCACAGAATCACAAGGATTGGACAGTAAATGAATGAAAGTGAGTGATATAGTCCATCATAACCCCTTTTTAACTTCACCACGCAGATAGAAAAATATCTTCAAAATGCAGATGGATATGAAATATGCGAATATGGAGATAGAACCAAGAAGCATGGCTTCTTAGAGCGTTGCCACAACATTTCAGGCTGATGAAAGCAGTGCTATGGAATTGTTTCCTGGTATTGTCAGGGCCCTTTAATTATTGTGAAGGAACGTTTGAATGGTAAAAGGTATTTTATATATTGTTTCTGACGAAGTGAGTTCAGTAGAATTAATTGATTATAATCCAAATGGGGAGGGATATTTCCAACAGGAAAATGATCCGTGCCATATAGCTCATATTGTCCGCGGACAAAGTTTAAATCTTGCTTAATTGGTCTCTACGATCCTTAGATCTCGGTGAAATTTAGTATTTGTCGGATGAGGTCGAAAGGGGCATCTGAGAGCTGGATCCAGAATCATCGACTTCCCAATCATAAGACTGGAAAGTGCAGTTCATAGGATATGATCTCAAATCCCTTAAGTAATCAAACAACATCTCTTATGCTTACGCCACACCAACGGCGACAGCAACGAAAGACAGACACATTTTGCCACCTGTCTATGTGTCTGTCATAAGAGCCTTCACACCGCTAGGAGACGGGGAGCAGAGGCAATTTATTTGCGCATGCGCTTAATCTTCTCTTTCCATTCTGATTGGCTGTCGAGTAGGGCGGCAGAGACAAAAGTTGAACTTTTTCCAACCTGAAACCGCAAAGACCAGAGACGGAGACGAACCGGAGGAGTGAAATTTTTTTTTTAATACGCATGCGCAACAACGAAGATACATGATTTTCGTCTCCGTCGCCGTTGGTGTGGAGTAAGCATAAAGGCCTGTTCACATAGGAGTCCGTTGCGTTGCGTTGAGAAAAAGATGACGTTGAGACGAAAATAAACCAATCATAGGACTCAAAACGATTAGCAATGAAATTTTTAACGCCTATGATTGGTTTATTTTCGTCTCAACGTCATCTTTTCCTTAAAACAACGCAACGGACTCCTATGTGAACAGGCCCTAAGAGTCC
Source organism: Dolomedes plantarius (assembly GCA_907164885.2). Lineage (NCBI taxonomy): Eukaryota > Metazoa > Arthropoda > Arachnida > Araneae > Dolomedidae > Dolomedes > Dolomedes plantarius. Next base: position 14,544,747 of record OU015496.1, read on the forward strand.
ATCCCAACGAGTACTAGTATCAAGAGTAAAAAATAGCCAATCGATGAATCGCGTACATAGCCATAATAAATCAGCCACCTAGTGTTTATACCATATTTCTAGTATATTTCTCATTTATAAATTATTAACTAATTTGTTCAATTCATATTATTCAATAACTTCTTTAGCTGGATCGTTGTACCTTACTAAAAATATCTATCAAGTAGAGAGTATTTTTATTTCACAGTTATAAATCCATTTAGAATTGTTTTTAAAAATCAAAAATATTTGAATTAATATTTATATTAAGAATATAAAGATTTTTTTCCTGATATAAATAAAAAATTTAATAATAAAAAATACTAAATATTTATCCTCAATTTAAATTTAAAAAATTGCTCTATAAAAATCTATCTGAATGCCGAAAAAAAAAAAAAGAAAATTCCAGATTTTCATTCCCTTTTATTTTACGATTCCAAGTCTCATGCATATTTCAAGAGTCATTATATTTTAAATTAAAGTGAACAATTTATAATTCTAGTCATTAGAAATTGTGATAAAAGATATTCTTGCTGCCTTAATCCTTAAAGTAACTCTGATAATTATTATATTGAATAACCTAACAATTGTTATTACGGGAATTGCAATGAATCAGTTTGAAACATGACATGTTTAATTAAAAGAATAGGAATCCAGAGCATTCTATAAAACATAGTTCCAGTCCGGAAAGAATTTGGGCTTAATAATGAAAAATTTTTAAAGCTGTCATAATTATCTTCCTTTCGAGGTTTGAAAGACTTTCAGTTATTTCAACATTTGAATATTTAGTTAGTAGTTAGAATTATGTAATTTTTATTTTATATATAAAATTCATTCGTAAGAGAGTGCTTTAATCAATTTCAATTTAAATAATATATAATTTTTTTGTGTGACTTAGCTTGATAAAAATTAAGTAAATAGCGATTATTCGCATTATTTATTTTTATTTATAGAAAGTACATTATTATTTCTTTCCTAAAAATTAATATCGATAACAATAATTTCATTAAAAGCTTTTATGTTGAAGATCATACTGCATGAATTATTTAATACAATTTCAATTCTGTATAGCTAAAATTTTGTTTGACAGAGAAAGCGAAATGTGTTTTCAATAAAATGAGAAAATATTTTCTTAAGATAGTGAAAAAAATGTTTTTTTCTTTAAACCTTTTTTTATTATCTATTTTATATTCAGAAATTTTATTCATTATTTCAGTTTACGCATTTATACTTCATGATGCATAAACTGTTCGTCATTGGAATACAAGAGAAATCTCATTTGGGTAATTTAGGGTATTTATAGAATTAACTGGAGTAAATTATAGTAAATTAAGATACATCACTGGTGAAAACAATCCATACACATTATTCCGTTCATTGATTTTTCATTTTGTCTTTGAGGATCAATATCCATTAGAGTTAATGCCTTTATGATTTGTAAGATAATGAGGTACCCAAAGGACACTTGAAAAGAAATGGTCAATATGCATATAGATAAAAACATAGCAGTATAATTGATAGTATTAAGGAAACACACCGTAATTCTTTTTTAAGATATGAAGAAAGTTTCTCTGCAATTAGGCGTAGTTAAAGTCTTGGAATATCAATTTGAGTACAAAAATATTTTTTTTCCTTTAATCATTACTATTTAATAGTAATTTCTGAATAATTCATAACAATGCAATTATTTTCCTTACTTAATGTTTAAGACATCCTTTAAATATGTATACTAATGTAAATGTAAGTCACATAATTTTCTGATGGTAAAACTAATAATATTTAGTTACTGCAAACTAAAATAAATTGCATGATAGTTAAAACAGTAAAGCAGCAACAAGAAATCGTGTCATTTTAATGCGTATTTAAAGAAATGTGGATGTCGATTCTGATATCTGTTGATATAATTCTTACTCGAAATCGAATTGATTTAATTCTTAATACGTTTGTGGCGGAAACTTCTTTTAGCTTAAAATATTTTGTGATGCATTGAAAATTAAAGCTTTTGGGTAATAAAGACTGATAATTTTAATCGCAATTCAGTACCTTTGTATTTTTATGAAATATAATAAAGAAAAACATAAATTGGACACATAAGAAACACTATTTTATTAAACGTAATTTTAAATTTATTTATCTTTACACTTTAATGTCCCTACATAAAATAATCAAAACACATTTCTGATGTGCTTACGATTGCATGCAGACCAATAGAAGAAACAAGAAAAATAGCCAACGTGGCCACTCATATCAAAAACTCAAATTTTGGCATTTTGTAGGCCTTATGCATTGCAAGTTCTATTAAGAAAAGTGTTCTCTGAACATGATATCGAAACGGAATTGATATGAAGGTGTCTATGCGAACTACATTTTCCCAACTGGCTCGTCTATGTGATATGTGGCCATGTTTGATTACTGTCCCATCCAAATCATACCAAATAACTTGTTTGTGTACCTTTTGAACTTTTCAGTAGTATATTTGAAATTGAATTAATATTACCTCCCCCCCAAAAAAAATCATAGAAAGTAGCTTAAGTTGTTGTTTTCAACACACAGTATACCATTACTCTGCATTACAAAGAATTTAGATTTTTCTGATAATCTTCAGGTAACAAACTTTTAACTGCTCGAAAATATTATGACAAAAAAACTGATTTTTTTTTCTTTTAAATTTGATAATATTTTCTTTTATAAAATTTGATGAGAGGAAATCATTTCCTTCATGCCATCTTCAAAATCATTCATATTTACAAGCATTCATATTTATATATTTATTAAAACGTAATAGCGCTATGTGTATAGCATTGAGAAATGTTTTAATCCAACGTATTTATACATATGTAAGTCTATATGTACGGTATATAGCAGAGCTGGGGAACGCGCGGCCTCCGTGATCTTCTTGTGCGGCCTTCGTAAAAGCTAGCACTTGTATTAATTAATATTTAATTTTATAGATTACGACAATTTGAAAATCAATGGAATTAATGGAATGGCATGAATGTATGTAAGCAGGCTTCGCGTTACTAAGCTTGATTGAAATATTCAGTTACTTTCAAGCAAGAAAGTAATGCAAATATCCTACTAGCTTAAATTTTCCATCGGATTTGAAAATTATTTTAGGAATTGTTGCTATGTCAGTTATTTATAATTTAGTACTATTATTTTACTATTGTATTTCTTTATAATGTTAAAATTATTTAAAAATACTTCTACTTTATTATTTTTATTTGAAGTGGTATTTATATATGTAGTTGTTTATTAAAATTTAAAAATCTGGATATATATATATATATATATATATATATATGTACTTACATAAATAAAAATACCAACAGTGAAATATAAAAAGTTACAGTGGTATCTATGAATCTTATAATTTCATAAAATAAATAATAATTAATGATTAATGTTATAACACCTTTTTACCCGTATGTGAATACAAAAATATTTTATATTGTAACTTTTAAAGTCAAATAATAAATAAATAAGGACTTAATTTTTTGTTGTTATTTTTCTATATAATGCACCAAATTGTTAAAACTATACCTAACTATAATAATTTCATAAAAGTCGCATTTATAGGTACATCAACTTATGCGGCCTCCTTTATTACTACCTAATTTATATGTGGCCTCTAATGGTAAAAAGGTCCCCTACCTCTGGTATATAGTATAAGGCACAGTAGTAATATGCTGTTTAGTGAAAACAAGAAGTTATTTACTAAGGCTTTTGATTAGTATAGTTTGGATGGGCCAATAACCAAACATGGAAGAATATAATACAGACGAGCCAGTTTGGAAAGCGTAGATTGCATAGTTTATATATTTTTTTTAAAGTAAAAACTTTCCCTTATAAAAAATGAAAAATATTTTATTTAAGGTATCTACTACCTACGTTCAGAGAACTTTTTGAGAAATATAAAGTACTGATTAAATACATATATTTTAGTTCAAATGAGATATAAAATCATAAAAAAAAGGTATAATTTTGGTAAAAATTTCATGACATTTTAAAACACAGAGAATTCTGATAGCACAATTTATTGCTTACGCCAGATTCCCTACACTCAATTCAACTTAGTATATTTTAATTTCCTTTATACTATACTATCTGAAAATCCGCACTTCGCTACGGAGTACATTCAAATTAAATACAATGGTCAATGTAGGGAATGAATTCCAAAAATATGTTTAAATATATTTATAATAAATACAACGATCAATGTATGTAATTGATGTAAAAAGAACGAAAAAATATATTTATAAAAAATCGTAACGGATATTTTTATCCAAATTAAATCTAATAGAACATACTAATATATATAAACATACTAAAGAATATAGTACAGTTTGAGGAACATATCTTTTTCTGTATTTTAATATTTTAGGGGATAATTTCCAATCATCTGCCGCATTAGCAAGAAAAAAAATATTTTTTTGTCTATTTCGTTGCTATGAACGTAACGATAAATTAATTCAAAGTACCAGGAAAAGAAATCACGTGATCAGCATTTAATAAATTAAATTCTAAAAATGAATCTTTAAAAATTCACCAAAAATTAGAAAATGGAGGTAACGATTCGAAAAAGATTTAATTTTAAAGGAATTTTTACGATCTTTCTCGTGATTTAAATTTTATAACCCTCAAATTATTATTTTAAATGCAAACTTAAAAAAAGTTTCTAAAACTGCTTAAAAATTTAACTTAAAAAAATCTAAGAATAATTTTTAAAAAATCTCTCTTAGTACACACCTACACTATAAGAAGAATCGCCATGCAAAATTTCAGCCCTTTAGGTCCAGCAGTTTGGTCTGTGCGTTGTATGTCAGTCAGTGAGTTAGTCAGTTACGGAACTGCTTTATATTTATAGATACATGTAGGCCTTATTTGAATAGCGGTTCAACTCCATTCTTGTTCATTTTGAGATACAGAGCCTTAAAGTCTAATGAGTGCTGAGAAATGACTGCTGAAGTCTGATTTGTAATGCCCTCTGTTGGCAGCAGAAGTAAGCTGGAGGTGTACCAGTTTAAAAATAAGGTGGAAATGACTTGTATGAACATGGAAGTAGGGCTAACTCCTTTTTTTTTAAAGTGGAGTTCGACCACTATTCAAATAAGGCCTTCATATACCTACTACTGTGATACTTACCTGTGTTCTAAAGTAAAATTTTTACAGTATTTCCAAAAATCCCTGAAATATACGAAAAAAAGTAAAACAACACTGATTTTAAAAAAATATTCATTTAAGTATAGGTATCTGTAAAAGAATTAAATTAACATATATAGCTTATATTTTTGTTCAAAACATAGTTAGCGATATGTAAAACACTGCTGTAAAATTTCATTGAAATATATATTGAATTTTTTAAAAAAATTATTAGCTTTCTCTTTTAAAAAAGTAACTGAAAATTAGCTTTCAAGAAAATGTATTTAAAGATGCTACTTCCGATTTTTTAGTACAGCTTTCGCTTTATTAAATTGACAAAAAGTTCTCTTCCAATGATCGTAAGAATAAAAGTAAAGCAGGTTTAGAATCCTAAAAGATTGACCTCTGAAATAGAGTAATTAAAATACTTTAAAATTTAGCACTAAAATAGGCATTTCAACGTAAGCAAAAAGCTTAAACATATCTTTTGTAAGTCTGTAATAAATCAGTATAACAGAACGTTTGTGTGCGTAGTTGGTATGAATGTTACATTGTTGTCAGAAGTGGGTTTGAATAAGAATTTCTTCAGAAAGTTCAGACAAAATAAAATTATTATTTTGTAAATTCTTCAGGCGTATACACAAATTCAAACATAAAAGACATAACAACTGTCTTCTATACAGCAGAAAATTCTAAAAACACAAGTCAGGATACCAGAATTTTCAATACAATACACGCCAATTAACCCAGTTGCAACACATTCAGTTCTCATTAGGAAATTGAACTGAGTTTCAATGCCAATGTCAGGTATATATATAGATTTCCAAAGCGCCCTCTATAGATCAGTCACAGCTAGATATTTCCAGAAGCTTTTAGAAAGTTTTAGTTCGCAAGTTGGTGAAATATCTCAAAATCTGGCAATCAAAATAAGTCACAAAATCGATTGTCAATTTGGCGATAACTCTCATATTTGGCGAGATTCCCTTACACTCCCATGTTAAGTATATAGCTATAGGAGCTCTCCCGTAGAAGCCATTTTAACGAAACAAATTGCAATATTTACAAAATTCGTAACATTTTAAACAATAATACTGTATAAAAGTGACCCTAAATAAATCCCAAATGAAATGAACTTCCGAAAATAAATTTATTCAGTAATGCATCACTTAAAAACAAAAATATGAAATATGAACTTAAAGGAAGATAATAACTGTCGATAATAACATTATTTTTAAGACCCAATCCTGTAAAACAAAGAACGGTGGAAACGAAAACGGTTTTCAAAAGCCAAATAACAATGAAAGAAGAAAATTCCCACTTTCGTTTATCCTTCTTCATTATTCCTTGACATGCTTGAATGAATGCGGGAACTGGAATAATAGAATGAAGAAAAAAAAATATCTGACTAATTACGTTCTCCAACCGATCGTGTTAAACTACATTTTTATTGCAGCCGTCCGTTAAATGATGACACTGTTTTTTCAACGAGTGATTCATTTTGTTCCGAGACTGTTTTACTTTATCTTAGCAAAAGTTAGGTCTTTTAAGACAAATAACGCTAATGGTTATCAGTTGTGAAGAAGGGATATTTATCTTTTGACAAAAATAAGGCATTTCGTGTGAACTTTAACTTTCGACGAATGACCAATTTCTTTTCTCCATCTTATCAGATCTTCTGTCTTTTATGTGTAACGTATAGAAGATTTCGACAATGCTTTGGTAGTATTGTACAGCGTTATAAACTAATTAAATAAACACATCTGGGATTTTTTGTATATATATATATATATATATATATATATATATATATATATATATATATATATATATATATATATATATATATATATATATATATATATATATATATATATATATATATATATATATATATATATATATATATATATATATATATATATATATATGTATGTATATATATATGTATGTATATATATATATATATATGTATATATATATATATATATATATATATATATATATATATATATATATATATATATATATATATATATATATATATGTGTGTGTGTGTGTGTGTGTGTGTGTGTGTAATATACCCATTAAATCACGTCCTTAAATTATAACCAGAAAGGGAAAACTAGCTTATATTTACAGGGCTGGAGCTAGACTCAGCCTGAAAGAAATAAAATTATATTTGGAAGCAATCGGGACGAACCGTTTATTAAAGCGATAAAAGTACATCCGTTCATTTCAGAAGAACGGCTCGGAATAATATCACTTTTAAACATTAAACGTGAGAGATAGACATGTGATTATTATTTGTAGTGTCAGCAGATTTAGGGGCTCGCGATGATAACCCTCTTCTGAATTCGGAGATATACACGTGTAGAAATGCAAAGGCATGCGATTCATGGGAAGTTCTGTGGGTAGGGTTTTAAAGCGATAAATTAATGTTACTGGGGATTGGATTTAGGAAAGGAAGTTTGCTAGAATGGAGGGCATATTATTTAATATTATATATATATATATATATATATATATATATATATATAATATCGTGTATACCGTTATAAGACCACTGTAAGAAGAATTCGTAAATTTAATAAATTTAGAAAAATATATTCGAAGCTCTACAACGAATAAAACTGTCTTCCAAAGAAACCATAGAAGTTTAAAAATATTATATTCTCCCTAAATGAAATGTCGGCGAATATGGAATGAAGTTCTTATCCACAAATCGTAGTTTAAATAATTTATCTTCGTAAAAATATCAGGTCTCTATTTCATTTGATACTTTTTAATGCAATGAACGTTTCATTCACATATAATCCCACTCTATTTCTTTCAATCTTTTGCTATATTTTCATGTGCTTAATTTCTCGTAATTTTTCCATATAATTTTTGCTATTTAGTGTGATGTGACTAAATTAAAAACAGCGTTTCCTTGTTCTTATTCTATTCGCCAGTTTAACATTAAATTACTCATAAGCTAAGCTTCCGAAACAACGAGCTAAAATGGTTTATCCTTGAATCTGATAATGCGGTTCGTATGTCGCACAATTTAAACTCATTCCCTTTATTCACGTTTAAAATAACATAAAGATTTCTACCAAATACTTTCAAAGCATTAGGAAGAAAAATTATAGATATTTTTTTCGTTGAAAAATTTTAATGAATCATATTTTAAGGTCTTTTGATTAATTTAATAACATATAAATTTCTGTAAAACCGATTACGTTAGCCGAAACCACTTTAAACTATCGAATTCTTAAGATTTACTTAATGATTTAATTAGTTTATATCCAAAAGGAAATATTTTTAATTCATAATTATTTCATTTCCTGAAGTAATTCTTTTTCTGTGTGTCATGAGATAAGATTATTCTATTTCATGTTTATATAGGACTAAATATGAGTGCCTAATCTAATTAGCTAGATAAGGATTTTTTTCCTTTTTTATTGTCTTCTATACTGTTCAGTATATCAACATATCCTCCATTCTACGAAGAAATATCATAAGTAAATGCTTTTGTGGATTTACGAACAATTAAAATAGATTTAAACTGACATTTTTTTCAGGATGTTGAAATGCAGTTAGGTATTGTCTTAAATACAGTTAGGTATGCATCTGAATCACTAAATGACCAGTGTATACTATGTTTAGATTTTTGCCATTTCTGACAGAGAGAATATTTTCCATGGCAAAAAAACAAAGGTATATATGTTCTCGATGTAAATAGCATACATACACTATGATTGGCGGAAACATATGCTATGATGAGCCGGATTATTTTGATAGATTTTACTGTTCAAGATGCAAAAACCAGGGCGCAAAACAATATTAAAAGCAGTAAAAAGATTATAAAGTGTATCCTTGGATATAAATCCTACAGTTAGGAAGGAGTTGGGAGAAAACGGAATGTCCATCAAACGTATGCAATTTCTTTAAATGTCTTTTGTTAATATTGCTCGTAACATGATAACAAATTAGGACTAGGAAGAGAATTAGATTGAAAAAGAACCCAAAAGTTATTTTAGAACCAAAGTATGTATACAGCACAAACCGTGGTAATTTAAATTTTCAAACAGAAGAAAAATATTTGGGAATTAACAAGAGGGTATTTCTGAAAGAAAAGAAAATTTTAAGATCATATCTCTTGAATTCAGTCTGCCCGTTTTAAGTTTTGATTGAGTCTGTGAGTTTCAAAGCTGTTTTTTTTCTCTCTATATATATATGTATTTTTTACCCATGCGGAGGCACTTGTCGTGAAGACATTCGCCTATAATACACCGCAATTTTGCTGGTCATTTTATTATGGGTGCACCATATAGGCGGATCAGCATTACCCCCTATGAAGAGACGACATTAACGGAGGCATTTTAGTGGCGTGACGCCGAGATTCGATCCGAACACCCTCAGCACCGGAAACCACCCCGCTGTACCACAAGGCCGCCTCAGGCCTTTGTCTATAAGGGATTTTTAGTAAATTCAAAGTAAACTTTTCCTGATAACCACACATATATTAACATTCAGTTTTCTATGGAAATAGAGACTTGTAACATATACGTGCAAGAGTGCCACCTTAAACAAAATTCCATTTAAACCAACTTTTTTAAATTTTTCGACAAGGGCAGTTGTGAAACTCACCCCCCCCCCCTCAATTGCTTATTTAAACGTAAATAAATGGTATAGTTAAAAACTTGAAAGAACAAAAAAACTATAAACTATAATTTCCTAATTTTCAGGATAAAACTAAATACGAAAGTGTTATTCACGTGCCGAGTTATATCCTAAACACTTCTCTATCGCAAGGAATTGAAAGATTCAAGTATAAAATATTTTCATTAAATGTTTAAAAATGAAATATGCGGATTTGCATTGGCTCAGTCCTTAACAACACAAATAAAGTAACATTTTATAGCTACAAGATTTGAATGCTTTTAAATTGTATTTTAGAAATTTGATAAATAAATTAAGACTACTAAAATCACTACAACATTGGGATGCAAACTCTGTCATCTTGATATTTATCACAAGTAAACTTAATTAGTCAAAAGTTATTTTTGGAATAACTATTCATTTGTTCAACTTTAAATCAGCGTTAGAGGTATCTCTGGTTATTATTTATATTTACTTTTCCCGGAATAAGTACAAGAAAAATGAATTTAATTGCAACAAGTCTTCCATTTTATTGCAATTTAATTTGAATTCAATTTAACTGTATCTACTGTATCATCAATTAATTAATTTTCGATTCAACCTGACTAAAATCAAAACTTTTCTTACTATTTTCTTCCATTTTTAAACAACTTTCTTTTATAGCACTTCTGGAATCCTTTTTTTCATCAGCTATCCACATTATAAATTAGTAAAGAAATAAAAAATGACCGTCTCTTGCAATATCGCTTTAAATGATAAATTATCTTAATCTTAAATGGTTAGATAGATTAAATGAAAATAAAGTAATGCTAATGAACAATTTAAAAGTAGATAACCTTCTCATTTAATTATAATTAAAATGTTATATATTTATAAAAAAATGTTCCTTAATTGGTTAAATTTTTTATTTAAAATTGCAGTAATTGAAAATTTTTAAAAATGCATCATGGTCTGATAAATTTAATATATTAATTTTGTCTCGTGGATAGATTCTCAAAAATCATAAATAGTAAGTAAAATTTAGAAGATATAAAATTTTTAGGAGACTCAAACATGGCTTTTATTTCTTTGACATTCCAGCAAGTCATATAAAACTTTTTTCTAATGAAAATGTCTGACTGACGTACTCAGAATCACATCTAAAACTTTTACTTTACTGTCATTTGAAGGCCATTTCTTTACAGTCATACTTTTATGATACCTGAAAACTATTTTATTTTTGTCCCAGAAAAAAATTAAATAGAAAAATGTAGTTCGGAAGTGTTACCTCTCACATTTGTTTTCGAGTTCAATGACTTTACTTCCATTTGATACTTTAACAAACTATTTACTTTAATAATATAATTTGTTTTAAAAATATAAGTTTTCTGATACGTAATAAGAAATAAATAAGTAAAACTTCTTAATCAATTTTAATATGTTGGAATGCAAAATTGTTTAACCTCTTCCTTACGGGGTGGGATAGCATGTATCCCAAAGATATGGGCCCAAGAATGAACATATATATATATATATATATATATATATATATATATACACACACACATATATATATATGTATATATACAGTGGAATCTCGATCGATCGTTTTCGGATCCATCGTTTTTCCGTATGTGTCGTTCATTTTATCCAGTCCCAACGATCATATTGCTTTGTTATGTTTCCGCATCTATCGTTTTCCCGCGTTTATCGTTCATTTCAATCGGTCCCTTGAAAAACGATAGATCGAAATTCCACTGTACATACATACATATATATATAATCTTAATGGTTTTTCTTATATAACCTTATATATAACCTTTCTGGTTTTTCTTACACAGGGGGTCTGAAATTTTCCGTTCTAAAGAGGAAATCGGAATAATTTCTGTAAGCTAAAGGTTAAAATTGCTATTTGACAAGTTTCTAAATGATGTACAATAGGTCTTTAAATATCTTTAATTTTAACTCTTATAATAATTATTTCTAAATGTTTAATATAGTTTTAAGATTCGTTTTCTTTGCATCAGACGGGATTACAAAACGTCTCTTCCCGTTAGAGGATAATAAAATGTAAATGAAGTCTCTTGATAGGATAGAAAATACATTGTATTTTTAAATACATTGAATTAATGGAACGTCTTTCTATGTTTATAACATGACGGTTACAGTGAAAATAAGATAGGTTTTACTGCTTTTTCTACCAGTGACAATGGTATTTAAATGTCGATCACTTTTTTTAATTTCAGATCTTCATGAAGTTCTGCATATACTTAGCTGTAGGATGTATATGTAAATCTTGCCGTAGAAAGATGTTGTTGTTCCTAATTCCCCCTCGCAGGAAGTTCCAGACAGTGTTTACATTAGCTTCGGGTTGAGTAGTGCAGATTCGCTTTATAATAGTTCCACAAGGGTCGGAGTCTGACGTAGCTAGGTGCCACCACAATTTTGACCTACCACCACTAGGTGCGACATCTGGGGGGTTCGTACCTTCCCCATCCTCTGATCTCATAGAATGACTTTCCAGCTTACATATTTTACGTGCCCATATCCTACCGAGACACGGAGGTATTTAACAGCGCTTGTCGGGATTCGCTCAGAGCACCCTCAGCACCGAAGGCCGAAGTGCTACCGATAGGCTACCACGGGCTCTGTAGAAAGATGTAGAGTACTTAAGTACCTTGCAAAAGAATATAAAATTTTATTAATATGAATCATACATTCTGCAAACTTCTAATAATAAAATGACTTTCAATGCCGCAAAACTGCTAATTAAATTAGAATTCAAGGGGATGTTCACATCCTGCCTATCAAATGAAGCTAGGGGAAAGGCCTGGAAGTGCCTCACTAGTTCAAAGCTCGTTGTTCCAGATTTTCCCCATCATGTAGCCGTGGCGTTATTTCGTTTATTGAGTGGGTACGATTGTTTGAATGTCCACCTTCACAAAATTGGTCTTAGAGACTCTCCTGTCTGTACTCTATGTGACTCTGGACAATATATGGATAACAAGCATATCGACGAATGTACTGAATTAATGGTGTTTAATTCCATTGTTCTAAAGTATTTTGAAGCTAGACTAAGGCTAATGGCCTAGTGGTCAAATACCTGGCATTTGTATGAATAAATCAATAATATTAGTCATACTTAAAAATAGTTTTTCATTTACAAACTAAATATAGTAGCTTTTTATAATCCATTTTTTATTTACACTAGCTATTTTCTTGAGAAAAATTTAAGCCAAAGGAAAGATAAAAAAAAAAATTTGTGCCTTCCTAACATGAATCTAGGGAATTGAGTCAAATGTTTGTGAAAAGAAGAAGATTAAGAGTGTCATTTAAAGAAGTGACACGAAATCCCAGTAATACTTCGCCTTTCTGGGGGAGACCGGGTTCTGCATTGTTCGCAGCTAAGGGGAAGCTGGAAAGAAATTGGATGGAAAGAATACATAGGATGAAAAGCTGACACTAGTGTTGGTATTCCATACACTCGCAGTCCCCTGAAATCGAACTTGCAAAGTCACGCAGCTGAAAAGTAACTTTTACTTCATTAGGGGAGGGTGTTATACAATGAGGTCTAGTTAAAAAAAGAGCTAATGCAATCGCTGAATCGAAAACTTGAGTTTGAAAACCTGTTAAATGCTCTGACAGTCACACAGACACTAATTAATTTTTTAAAGCAATTATAGGAGAAGTGTATAATAAAAATACCTCCTGTTATACGAAAAAATACTTTTGAGATTATTTTTAAAAGTTTTCGTGTACTGTTTATTTTCAGTAGTCGATATTTCTTACCCATAATGATATGTTTACATGACTCTATCATTTCCCGGGCTATCTTCTAAAATATTTAAAAGAAACGTTAGAACTATGCAATTGTTCATTACTGATGTTCCTTTTTCGGAGTTATTCTTATTTTTTTTCGTTTGAACTTTATTTTATAGATTCATATAAGTCCTCCTTGATACCCATTTTTTCAAAAAAAAATTTTCAAAAATGATAGAATTTTTTAAAATGCTCGATGTGCATTCGTTTCCTTGTAATTTCTTCCAAATTTCTTAGGATTATTAACTAAAACGTTTGCAACAAAACTGTGCAAAATTCTTTGAAACCACAAATATTTTTCATATTTATAGACCCTAAAATAAAGCTTAATTATAAAAATATGATAGGCAGATTAAAAAAAACAATTATTTATGACTTTAAGATTCATTACAAAAAAAATAATAGCACAATTATGTTTATATATATACGATAAAATTCTATGAAAAAATTTAAGATTTTTAAATGGAATGCACAGGGAGCGTTTTAAAAAATATTAGCATTTTTTTTTTTTTTTAAATTGAAAAAAGCCATTATTCTGCCGAAAAATACGTATTTTAAATTCTAAGAGTATTCAGTGTAGTAAAAAAGAATAAAATGATTCTCATTTTGTATATCCAGTTAAAAATTGATAATTAAAAAAATCGAGACTGAATGTCCCTTGTCCCTTAAAGATATCTCTATGTTGTTTTTCAATTGGTGGCACTGGTATGTTTTAAACAATTGATCCAAGTTCAATAAATTATCGGTCATGAAATCTTTTTTAACAGTTTGGTGCATACGATGTCTTTCTATATTATATTAAATAATTTCTAATTTCTTGAAACTCCTTTTAAGGTAATCTGCAAAATGTAAGTTATGATTAGGGATACGTAAATTTCGCATAAAAAATATTGAAATTTCGCAACAAAAAAAATACAATATATAAAATTTCGCATTTATTCGCAAAAAAATAAAAATTCAAAAATTTGGCATTTATTAAAAAAAACTTACAATTTTACTAACTTGGATAGGTAAATATCAAAATTCGTAGTTAAAAGCTAATATTGTAGTAGTCTCTACATTTTGTTCCTCAAGTCTTTGCCTTCTGTCATTAATTTCTATGTTGTACATATTAAAATATCTCAGTATTTACTCTGTTAACGGGACTATAGAGGCTTTGTATAGCCTTTGCGAAGTTAAGGTAGCAGCATTTTGTTGTAATTAAAATCTGTACAACATCAACAGGAGTCTCTTGGTCAACTACTGTAAGTTGGTGAAATACCCTTTGGCGCTCAAGAGACGTTCTTAAATCTCCTTTATTGTTGCACAAAACTTGATGGTTGATATTTGCAGTTAGATTTTTAGGTCTGACTCCGGTAAAGACAATTTGTCCAGGTGAAATTCGGAGGAAATGCGAGGGAGAGTGAGTTTTCTCAGTTAAAGACCGCGAATGAACTTACTTAAGAGATTATGTTATAAATTATTACTATTATTACCTAATTACTCTTAAAAAGCCGTTTATCATTGAGTTTTCGCCGAAAATTAGCAAAAACATAATTTTCGCATTTATTCGCTCATATCGGCAATTTTCGCATTTATTCGCCTCTATTTCGTAAATACAAAAATTACGTATCCTTAGTTATGATGAAACGGAATTCCATTCCATCATTCCTGCCCCCCCCCCCCAACTTTCAAAACGTGACCAACGCAAGGGATGCTGGTTTCTTATACCAATGACATAGAGTATTTGTCTGTCGTTTTATTAAAGTATTTATTGGATGATAAACTAAAATTTGTAAGTTTTTATGTAATATAAATATTTTCTTACCCCCAGACTTATAGAATGGGCACAAAAATTTCGAAAATAATCTTTAAATCTAGGTAACATGAATCTATGTTGTCTTTTTTCCCCATGAATATCTATATATTTAAGTTGCTCGGCTGATCATTTGGGCAGTCCGTGAGAGAAAACTACTGCATCAATTTACTTCATTTTGGTCTTAAACGAAAGATTTTAATGTATAGATGTGTCGAATTTGGATTTTGTAACCTCAGTATCTATTAATTAGCGACAATTTACAATTAAAAATTGATTTCTCCGCATGCTCAGTGACATGTTTAAATCTGGCTTTAGATACTCACTAACCACGATGCCGCATAAACACATTAATTTGTTTATTCCTTGGAATCTCCCTAGCTTCCATTTTTATTTTTAATTATGTTTGTCAGATATAGAATTAAACCTGACGAAAATTGTTTATTTCGCTCTGTTGAGTAACCCAATTTATTTTTATTCCGATCAATAGTAATTTTTTAAAGTGTATTTCTCTATTCTTAATATTATGACTTTCAACATTTGGCAATGATATATTGAGTATAATTTGTGTATTAGTACATTTATATATTATCTAGCCGTCATGTTTATACGGGTACCAACTATTTTGTTTCTAAATCGACCAACTAGTCAAGTTTTTAATCGACCACAATTATTCTTTGGAACTGTTAATTCCCATTGTATTGACAATTTGATTGACGGAGTCCGAATTTAACACATCTCTGACCAGTAGACCAACCCTATGACGTAAAAATATTATAGTGAATTTCATTCCTGATAACTTTAATATACCACCTCTCCCGTTTTAATTTACCTTTTACCGCTCAAATTACAGGGTATGGATTTTTTACTTCCAGCATTCTTAAAATTTGCAGTTAAAAATACTTCTCCAATTACGTTCATGAATATCCTAGGCTTCCATATCTCTTATATAATTTCCTAGTTTGCAATACTTGACAAGAAAATTTCGAGCTATAAACTAATTTATCAGGACATACGTCGGATGTATTTTATTATCTTCCATAGTAATCTCATCAACTACATTTACCCGAGACTTAAAAATATATTCTGATATGTGAAAGAAAATATCGCAGACATCGATCCTTAAATCCATTATTTTCAAAAATTTTATACTAAATTTCTGTTTATGCGTACGTTTTAAAAATGGCTGAGGCAAACGTACGTATTGAGCATTTTTTTCTTTATAAATTGTAATTTTTCAATGTATTTTTTTCTATTTAGTTTGATGTGATCAAATTTAAAAAAGCATTTCCTTGTTCTTATTCCATACGCCGGTTCAACATGAAATTACTCACAAGCGAAGCTTCCCAAACAACGAGCTAAAACGGTTTAACCTTGAATTTGACGATGCACTTCGTAAGCCCATGATTTTTTAACAAAATGATAAGCCCTGCACAATAGATTGTAAACATTAACACACTGCCACATAGTATTTGTGCAAGCAGACAGCATTTAATTATATCTTGACACGTGTTTACTTACTACAATCAAAGGAAATGATCCAACTGAAACACTTTATAAGTCCAAGAATTATCTAGATTTTACAAGTTGCAGTCTTAAATTGGTTTTCAACTATTTAATCTCTAAAAGAAATGTTGCAACTCCATGTGACGTTGAAACAACTTCTGTAATTTTCGATTTTTCACAGCTAAATCACTTGAAGAAAATTATTCAAGGCTTACATGATCTCCTTCATATAATATATATTTAATACTTTATCTGACAAATTTTTATTGACAAATTTTTTCAATAATTTTTAATAATTTTTAATGACTTTTTATAACTTTTACTAACTTTTAATAACTGATAATAACTGATAATAACTTTTAATTCTATATATAATAACATTCTTAAATAAAGACTTTGTATGCATAGATAGCATAACTTACACTAAAATTATAATTAGTAAGGAAGTAAAAAATTTTAAGAAAAAACTATATTTGATATTTCAAACAGGCTTACTTTATTCAAAGATAACAGCATTGTTGAAGGCGTACAAATAATTGCTCAAGAAAAAATTCCTTTGAAAGGCATTAAACTTCTGCATACTTTAATGTAATTGACGCATTTTATGCTAGTCAATAATTATATCGTTCGAAGCTACGGAATTCTTTTTATGCATGATTCTGGACATGAATACAGCTTATGCCATTAAGACTCAAACGTAATATTTTAAGTAGACTTTCAATAAAAAAAAAGGAGCCCATTCAGCTTTGTCGAATATTATGCTGCCAAGAAAATGTAAATGCGAACAACGTAAAGGCGATTTCAGTAAATATCTTATAGATCCGAGATACTGAATAAAGAAATTTCTTGAAAGAGGGTCTATTTATGGCCGCATTGTAAGCGTTGAATACAACCTGTTCTCCCCAAATAAATATCACTTGCGTCATCAAACAAAACATAATAGTATTCCCATATATACCTATTTTCCTGGCTTCCCACAAATACTTTTCCCGAATATATGCGGCATCAATAGTATACATTCCGTGTAAAATAAAATGGGAATTTTTAAAATACTTTTAAGAAAACACAATGACTTGAATTTACGGCAAATAATTTCGAAGGGAATACAAGGGATACGCCTGGTGATTTTACCACTTCACAATACGTAAATTCCACTAGTAATTCACTACAAAGAACAAACATTTATTTACTTTTTTTGTTAGCTTTACTCGCAGAATTTAATCTTGTTATCAGCATTGTTCCCCTGTATGTACCTTTTGTGCTATAATTTTTTTTATTAGACACATAAAGAATGAGATGTTATTTTATTTATGATAAATTTATGATCCTGAAGCTCAATAAATCTAATACTTTCGAACATGGTAACCAGAAATTTGATAATATTTTCTTCCGAAACATTGAATCTAAATTTTATATTAATGGAAAAACAACTTTATTACGTTACTGTGTCTTACATGTTATAGGAAGATCAGTCATTTTGACTAGTCAGAATAACATAAAATGTATATAAACATGGGTTTATTTCGAAACTTTTGCAAAAATGTAATATGATATGTAAATCATACAATCCGTATAAATTTTACTCATAAAAAATTGTTGATATGAAACTATTAAAAGCTTAATAAACGACGCGAATGCACCTGAAAGTAAAAACAAATAGGGAGTTCCGTGTTATTAAAAGCACGTATGAATAATTAGTTCTGTAATCACATTATATCACACCGCATTTACAGGGTCGCGATTGCGGCGAGTCGAATTGCGGGTGGCAAATGTGTAAACGGTTTTCTAACCGTTTCTCCTCGCCAATTTCTTTCCCGCGTGAAACCACGATCCCGCGCGATTGAGTGCACGTGTGAAGGTGTCGGAGAGGAAGGGAAAGCTACTTTGGGGCATACTGCAAGTTTTCCCGCGCGCAATCTCGTACGCTCCAAGCACTCCAAAAGCGTACGTGTAAAGGGCGCTATTGGCGCCAGAGGTCAGACGACTGGCTGACGCAAGCACAAATGACAGCAAGAGGCGCGAATGTGAGAACGGTCATTCTCGTCGATGCAGGAGCGTGACAAATGTCTCGCGAATGTCTTGCAGGTGGCGCGATCGCGAATGTGTAAATGCGGCATCAAGGTAATATAAAATAACATACAGATAAAATACATTGCAGATCATACCACAAAGATTGTGCTAATTTAATACAAGATACTTTAATTACTAAACTTTCTGTCCCTGATCAAAATTTTTATATTCGAACAGAAATTACTTGTAAGTAAATATTCCTCAGTAATGAGAAATAATCGTGTTTAAATCGTTATTAAAAACTGATATATTTTCCACATACCAAACAGGGGAGATATATGGAAAGGCAGTAAAGTTATTAAAGGTATAAAACCGATTAAGTTATAAAACCAAAAATAATCTCCTGATAGATGAATATCAATCTTTTACTCCAATTTGTTTGCTATGTTAGTATTTGCAATGAACCAAACGCAAGTGAATTTGCAGAGATAGAGTTGACTTTATAGGTATTAACCGATTTGTCCCTTTTTACCCCATTGCACAATAGGTATATTTCAGGCTGATATATTAAGACAATTATATTTCTCTAAAACCTGGAAGATGCTAGTATGCTAAGTTCATAGATCGACATTATGCGATTTTTCATGTTTCCATTCTCTTAGACTTACCAAGATAAAATATTAAAAGAAATTATGATATTCCGCAGCTGGGCATAACAATAATCTCTACTTCTAGCGGTGATGGATTTTTTCTAATACGTCAAACACTTGTCCTGTGTACTTTAGCCGGTCAACATCGATATTTATCTAGCTACATTTTATGGAACATCATATACAGGTGAATCAACACTGATCCCCATGAGGGTAAAGCATACTAACTTCCATTCTTGAGCTAGAATTTAAATCCGAGTCCACTCTATTAAACAATGTTGGTAGTATGATTAGGAATCTTAATGTTAATGTAAATGCTGGAGTTTATGCACGGATCTTTATCCAGTAGTATTTACTTTGCAATGGCATAAGTTCATGTATTTCCCTTGTTTATCTCTGAACCAATCCCCTTTAAGATACAAAATACTTGCAGATAATCTTGACAGACGCTTAGAGCACCAAGCATTTCTAGAATGTTTATTTACCAGCGGAATGATAAAAAAATAAATTATGAAGTTCGTAAAGCGTGTTTCGAAATTCAGCACAGGTAAAGGCTTTTAAATTGCTTAAGATGATACTGTTCAAGACATTATGCCTTCACTTCAACATGCAGGAATCTCCTAGTTACACTCAGTAAGTGTGTTCAAACGTATATAAAAATTATGAGAATATTTTACTCACCCAGAGAGATCAATTAAAACAATTTATGATTATCGATCGTTGTGCATATCAGTAGACTATGCTTTTTGCACTGATGGAAGTAAATGCTGATGGTGATCCACAAAGGCTGTTTCTTCAAAGGTTAATGTTCTTCCGTATTCCACACTGAACTAAATCACTTCTGTCTGCAACTGGAAAACGTAAGCTATTACTAAAATTTTAAACTAACTTCAACTAACTTTAAACTACCTTCATTCTGTATAGTCCGATGGAATTTATACCGTAATTCTAAACATTAGAAATCGATTTTCTATATTTCCTTCAAAACATGTTAGGACATAGTCGAACATGCATTTTGTAGCTAATAATAACGCATGCATTTTGTAAGTACTTATCTTAATTTTACATTTCAATGGGTCTTATATTTTATCATTGCCTCCATTCGTGTCGTCCCTTCATAGGAGGTAATGCTGTCCGCCTGCCTATATGGTGACCCCATAATAAAATGGACAGTAAAACTGCGGCGTAGTATTTGTTTGATCACAAGTGCCTCTGCATTGGTTTTTAAAAAAATATCATTAATTATTAGAAGTATCAGTGCATATTTATTAAGTAAGATCAACAAGTAATTAGTTTTGTTGTCAATTTAATAAATTTTTTCACGAAAAAAACATTTCAATATTACCTGTTATTTAAACTACCAATCTCTCAGTAGAAAAACAATGTTTCGCACAAAATAATAATATTGCACAATTATACTAAATGATTTTATACTCTAACATATGTTTATTACCGTGAGTCAATTATCAAGATAAATTATTTAGTTGAGATCTTAAAACCTTTTGTATTTATTGAATGAAATACTATACTATTAAATGAAGCTATGTTGAATCATAAAATTGAGTATTTATTACTGAACTGTGAATAACATTTCTATTTTTAGCCACAATCGGAGTTCTAAAACTTAGTAACGATAATAATGTAAAAACCCATTGTTATAAATGAGTTATACATCTTTTTTGTTAAGGTTAATCATGATTACATTCTGTTTTTTCAATGCATTTATTTTCATAACTTAAAAGGGGAAACAAGTTAACTAAGCACACACACACTCACACACACTTTTCGGATCCACCGTTTTTCCGTATGTGTCGTTCATTTTATCCAGTCCCAACGATCATATTGCATTGTTATGTTTCCGCCTCTATCGTTTCCCGCAATTTTACTTTTCATTTCAATCGGTCCCTTGAAAAACGATAGATCGAGATTCCACTGTATATATATATATATATATATATATATATATATATATATATATATATATATATATATATATATATATATATATATATATATATATATATATATATAATATATGTATATACATGTCAGTCAATTTTGTTGTTAAGTTTTATTAAAGTGTTGACAGAAGACAAGGTATTCCATTATAAAACAATATGAGTAATAAAGCCTGAGAGAGAGAATGGAACTTCTTGATTCTACGCGTATACTGACATATAAAGTACGTATTTCTGAACTTTAACTGAATAAAATTGTTGTTAAGAAAGAAAATTAATTACATCACATATCAGGCTTTAAAACACAAACAGGAAATTAACGTACCATTTAAAAACACAAATTAGGAAAGAACCTTCATTTTCCCCGCAAGGAAAGTAATGAGAAACATTAATATTAGACAAATAGTTTTCTAATCAAGCACTTGCTGTAACTAATTTAGTGCAGAAGAAATTAATTCTTAGTGTA
Source organism: Dolomedes plantarius (assembly GCA_907164885.2). NCBI lineage: Eukaryota > Metazoa > Arthropoda > Arachnida > Araneae > Dolomedidae > Dolomedes > Dolomedes plantarius. The sequence goes on from OU015496.1 coordinate 14,566,734, forward strand.
AAAGAACGGCATTTCGTTCGAAAATATCTAGAAAAAGATAACACCAGCCACTGTTCCCTAAATCTAGTGTATTAAGATGTTTAAACGTACTGATATTTTAATTCAAAAATAGTGTTCTGCATTTAAATTTGTGTAGCAATCGGGAGAAATTTCAATATTACTTTGTTTCAAAATAGTATTAAAATAGACCATATATAAATCCACAGAAACTTAATATCCATGTTCTATTGCATCGATTCCCTACCGGTGTGCCTCGGCACTTTAGGATGCCGTGATTTTTGGGAAACAAAAAAAAATATTAATAGGCCCACTTAAAACAAATACTAAGTTGAATTAATTACTCTCTATCCCGACATATCGTGACACAGATCGATGCACTTGCGCCTGGGGATGAATTAGTTACTCTCACGCCCACAACTGTCGGGCCTGATATCAAACATTTGTGCTCCAAGAATCAATCGCAAGTCTTCCATTAATAAAATAAAATCCTTTTCAGCGATATTCACTGCAGTCATTTAGGTTAATACCTAAGGCTATTTTAAAACTGTATTAACCTTTAGCTTACGGGGCCCATTTTTCCATTTCCCTCTTCTTTGTTAGGACGGACATTAAGGGATATATATAAATAAATAAATAAATAAATAAATATATATATATATATATACATTCATTCATTTTTGGGCCCGTATTCTTGGGATACATGCTATCGCACCCAATAAGGAAAAGGTTAGTAGATTCATTTACGCTTTTTGCTACTTATATCTTTTAATAAATGAATAAAATCAGTAAAAAAGCAAGCATTTATTTGAACTTAAATTTAACATGCTCCTGATATACATTCCTATTAGATTTAAAAGAAAACTAAAAATTAAATCAAATAGCCTGACAAGGTTGCCCCAAATGTCTAATTTCATTCCAAGGTTGCACCAAACTTAAAATGTTTGGAAATCCCTGGTCTATGGTATATCGCCCGTTATAAATGTAACCGAGATTATTCTGCTCAACTGACATTCTTAAGCTACATCGGTGGTTGCTTGGTGAAACCATGTCGGAAAATGTGTACCAATGTTTACCGTTTTACCGATATGCTCCACAACTTTAGGTGAGATGGGTTGAAAAAAAACGGGTATAGAAAAAGCAACTGACAGAAGAGTTGTATTAATTGTTTGAAAATTCTAATTATTTATCTTTTTGGTAACAACCACGATTATCTCTGATTTCAATTTAGTATGTTGTTAATTATTATATACTCATTCTAATAGCTATACATTTTTGCACATATTTCTGTAGATTATGCTTCCATGAGACTTGGATCCTTAAAATTTCATTTGAAACTTTATGCGATTGAATACTATTGTTTAGTACAATATTTGATTAAGTACAATATTTGATTAAGTACAATATTTGATAAACATTTCTAAATATGATTTGAGAGTTTGTCAAATTATCTCTTCACTCATCAAGTATCTCGTATACTTAAAAAAAATAATCATATGCGATTATTAATATATTAAAATATAAGTTGTTTTTCTTTGTATTGATTACCTTTTCGCTCAGGAACAATTTGAAAACAACAAGATAAAATTCATACAGGATAAAATTATTGATGATCTTATAAGGATCCTCAAAATATTTTATAGATTGATATTAATATCTTCAAAATGTAACCTAATTTAAATACAGAAGGATAATTCCAGTTATCTTCCCTTATGACAAATTGTGAACGTTATTAATAGCATTTATTTTTCTTGGGATTTGAGTCTTCAGGGATCATACCGATCTCCATGCATGAGTTTCCCATTAAACCTAAATTTTAATCCTATGGCACAAAAGAGACATCGTTTGCTTCATCTGGAACTTATGGAATTTCTACAACTTCCGCATTCCTTTTAAACCTTCTACACAAACTTAGACAACTCAACTAATAAAGATGTCTTTACAGCGAGGATGGGAATCTGGAAACTCCAGAATCTGGTTTTAATAAAAGTGGCTCACAAGTGATAAACATTATGTTGCGACTCTAAAAAATGTTAGCCTCACTTTAGATATTTCAGTCTCTCATGATTATGGTTGTCAGTCCAACAACTTTGTTAGTATACATCTGCAGACAATTTTTTTTTGCTTTAAAATAACAATTATTTAAAAAAAACTAACATTTTTGTTTAACAGAAAAATTCAGTATTGTGCAACGTAGTCCTCCTTTGTAAGCTCGCAAGATAAAAAATTTTCTTTAATTATAATTTTTTTTAATTTTTATTATTATTCCTCATAATATAGTTGAACGAAGCCTTTGCTGTCTTAGACAAGAGAATAGAAAAACTTAAAATTTTCTCCTAAAATGCACATCAAGTATGCAAAATTATTTACAACTTATAGAGTATTAAACAGGTCTCTTTTATCTGTCAGCAAAACTTTATGCACAGTGAAACAAAATCAAACACACTACTTTAAGAGCTCCGGTTTGAATAACATTTATTTAGTTTAATTCAATTACCAAATAAACATCGTTTTATGTTTAATGTGTTAAACCTGTTGATATTAGTATTCTTTGTTGTTGTTGTGGCTTATCTCACTTGGGTGAGAGTAGCAACAAACCAAGTTCCTGCGATACTATTTCTTAAGGTCGGCCAAAACCATATCAGGATTACAAATTAGTTGGTCTCTGTTGTATCCAGTTGAAGAAAGGATGTTTGAAAGGGATGCCTTAGATGAGTTACTCTTCAAGCAAAGAGGAAAATCTCTTGAACGCGACTCAAATTGCATTGTCCTCAGGTGGCCACTACGAAATCGAGCAAGAGTATGGTGGTGTTCTCTGTTCCGCAGTTTAAGGAAACCTGTACCTGGCTTCAGGCATTCGTACCAGTTATGTAAAGAAGCTTTCCCAGTAGAGTTTGCTAAGACTTTGAACTTGACCTTGGCCAAAACTATATCAGTATTACAAAATAGTTGGTCTTTGTAGTATCCAGTTCAAGAAAGGATGTTTGAAGGGGATGCCTTAGATGAGTTACTCCTCAAGCAAAGTGGAAAAACTCTAGATTGCGACTCAAAATTCATTGTCCTCAGGTTGCCACTACGAAATCGAGCAAGAGTAGGGTGGTGTTTTCTGTTTCGCAGTTTAAAAAAACCAGTACCTGGCTACTTGCATTCGTACCAGTTATGTGAAGGAGCAGTTTTTCAAGTAGAGTTTGCTAAGACCTTGAACTGAGAACCGATTTCCCCGAAAGTAAGACTGCCAGATGGTTGACTTACCTTAAGACTACCTTCTTTGGAACTGCAATTTCATTCCCTTGAAGACTGAAGTAAGACGGTATCCAATGGAAAAATAATTTATTTTGCGTGCACATTAGTGTTCTTTAATTGTCTGAAGGAGTTTTCTTGTACATGGGTCTCAACCTATAGAACTCCTCTTGACCATATACACGGGCTGCATTGTTCTTACGCTAAACATCGCTTTTGTACGAGTCCAAAATTTAATTTACGTAAAAAATTCACTGATTGCACTCTCAAAGTTTCATTTAAATGTAGATCAAATTTCAGTCAGTGGTAATTTTTAGTAAAATGTAAACGATCACACTTCAATAATATACAGGGTTCCCATCTATATCCGTTATACCAACTTGACTTCTTAACGGTGACAGCTTAGACCATAAAGTTTGTGTCTAGGTATAGTAAAAAGGCTATGCGCTACTCCATGAGACAACTTACAACGCCATCTATCGGCAAATTTTGGAATTAGCGATTTTATCTGAAAAACGGTACGAGATACGGGAAAAAAGTCAATTACAAAGTTGTTCAGCATCCTAGATTTACTTAGAAAATACATCTTGCGCACATTAATATATAAAACAGAATCTAGAAAATGAACATTTGTTTGGCGACGATTTCGAAAATTGTCATGTCATAAAGGGTGGAAGAAAGAAACTGAGACACTTCCCTATCTTCAGGATCATTTATTTATGTTGCTGAAAATGCTCTCCATTAGCCACTATACACATTTGCACTCTGGACTGGATTCTCTGGTCTTTTCAAGCTTCGGTCGCGTTTCACGACGCCATAGTATTAAAAATCGCGACCAAACAAATGTTTTTTTTTTAATATTCGGTTTTCACTATTAATGTGCGCAAGGTGTCTTTTCTTACTAAATCGATGATGCTAAACAACTTTGTAATTGCTTTTTTTTTCCGTATCGCGTACCGTTTTTGAGATAAAAACGCTCATTCCAAAATTTGTCGATAGATGGCGATTTAAGTTGTCTCATCCAGTAGCGCATAGCCTTTTTACTATATCTAGACACCAACTTTATGGCCTAAGCTGTCACCGTTTAGAAGTTAAGGGGGTGTAACGGATATAGTTGGGAAGCCTGTATATAGCAATGATATAGTTTTTTTTATGGATTTTAAAATGTCTCCAGTTCCATACTATTATTTTTTTTTTATTCCTGTATAGGGCGAACTAACATACAAAAAAAATTCTGCAGTAAATCATATGCATCTTTAAAAACTAGCTACTGTTTTGAAACCATTGTGAGAAAATGAATGATAAAAATGACTATTTATTAAAAAAATAATCAAGGTAAAAAGACGTTAGGGCTATCCTGCGGTAAAATAAATTTGAATTAGCTCCTTTTTATAGAGCTAAATCACCTAAAATTTTTTATAAGGAAAGTTTGGAAAACAAACAGCATTTCCTAAATCACTAATCTAAGGATAAAAAGATTTTAAAAAGTAAATTATTTGCTTAGGCCTCTAATTATTTCGTGACACGTTTAGTGGGAATCTCTTGGTTTATAGAGTAAAAAAAAAGATCAAACTAAATTTTAATTTATTATTCTCGGAGACAATGACATTAGAATATTTTTAACTGCAAACTCAAAGTTAAGCTAATTAAAGTGTCAAATTTCTTTTTTTTTCCTGGGTGATATTTTAAGATAATGAACCTTAAATAGAATGTCAATTCTCCTTGATCAAACGCATTAAGGCTACTAAATTTTACTCTTACTTAATATAAAATTTACCGTCAAATTTTCTTTTATTTATATAACACTTAATAAAGGGTAAATTAAATTCTGTGACGCATTTTTTTATACTTTTTATAAGTTTGTAGTGTCAAATTTTTGTTATAAGTTTACATTTTAACGTTTGAATATTTTTTTAACATTTATACAGTATATATTTCACATGTTGAGATAGTCATATTATATTACATTCCATGGTTCATTCATATAAATGAATATGAGTCAAAGTATTTTACATCCGGATCTCTCTCAACTATCACTCACGTTAGGAATTGACGTAGTCTATATATATAAAACACATCCGTAGCTGACTGACTGACTGTCTGACAACGCACAGACCAAATCACTGGACCTAAAGGGCAGAAATTTTGCATGGCGATTCTTCTTATAGTGTAGATGTGCACTAAGAAAGATATTTGAAAAATTCTTCTTAGATTTTTTTAAATTAAATTTTTAAGCTGTTTTAGCAATATTTTTCAATTTTGCATTTAAAATAATAATTCTAGGGTTATAAAATGTATATCACGAGAAAGATCATAAAAATTCCTTTAAAATGAGATCTTTTTCGAATCTTTAACTTCATTTTCTGATTTTTGGTGAATTTTTAAAGATTAATTTTTAGAATTTAATTTATTAAACGCTGATCACGTGATTTCTTTTTCTGGATCTTTAAATTAATTTATTGTCACGTGCACAACAACGAAATAGACAAAAAAAAATTTTCCTTCTAAAGCAACAGACGTTTGGACATTATCCAAAGAAATATTAAAATACAGTGAAACATATGTTCCTCAAACTGTACTTTATTAACTGTACTATATTCTTTAGTGTGTTCTATTAGATTTAATTTGAATATTTTCTTCTACATTATTTTGTCTATAAAAATATCCGTTATGATTTTTTTATTAATATTTTTTTGTTTTTTTCTATATCAGTTGCATACATTGATATTTGTATTTAATTTGAATGTATTCCGTAGCGAAGTACGGGTATTCAGCTAGTACTCTATATTATTAAAGACTTATGTTTGCTTTTAAACAGGTCTCTATTTAAAACTGTAAATTCTAATTGACAATAATACCACATGCTTAGACTTTAATATCGTTCTGAGCGTTTAGCATTATAGTGATAGAGAATAATTCTGTTTGAGTTCTTATTCCTAATTCACTACTGGTTCACATTGTAGCTCTAATATTAATTTTAATTCCCTTTTCTAGAATAATCCTAAATCAGAACAAATATGTTGAAATCGATTTTACAAATAAATTTAACCCTTAGATTCTTTTTTCTTCATTTTTTTTATGAGTAAATTATCCGAAGTACATTTAAATGATAAATAACGTGCTTCTAGATGCAACAACCAAAGTTAAATCCAAAAAGCTAGTATACCAGTGTATATAGTCATGGTCAAAATTTGCGAAGTATTCTATATTTTAGACATACGCATTTATACATACCTTTATCTAAAATTGCAAATTTTAATTGCGAATATTTCACATTCTTAGATCTTTATATCTTTCTGAGGTTTTGGGGGTACAGCAGTAATACAGAATGATTCATTTTGACTTTTTAGTTGAGTTGTGCATACTAATTCTATATATACGAGCACAGCTGTTCGCTCACATTATAGATATTAGAAACATAAACTCTTTTTTATGTAATAATCATAAATCACATTATTTTATGGGTTAAAATGCATTCAAATCAATTATACTTCTTACAAACAATATTAATTAGTCTACATATAAATTTAACTCTGAAATTATTTTTGCCATGTTTTTATTAACTCGATTTCTTGTTCGTTTTTTTGTGCCTGTGTATTTTTGTCCGGTACAAATCTTGCCATCGATTTTTAACTAATTTCTCGACTAGCTAGACATTTGAAACTTTTAGAATAGCTCAGAACACGATTACAATGCATTATTTTAATACATTTAGCCATCTTTAAGTATAATTGAATTCATATTCAGTTAATTTTGTTTTGTAGACTGGTGCAGCCATCTATCGGCCGGGACGGGAATGAAAAGTTAAACGCAAGTTAACTTCCAATTAACTTCATTTTCTTTCAAGTTGATGGGATAATTCATCAAAAAAATTTTAAAAAAGTATTTATTAATACATAGAATTGTCAAGTTTCTATGATTCAACAGAAAATTTAAAAACATGGTATATAAAAAGTTCTTTTTATCTTGTAATTATTCCTCTTTTTTAGATGGGCAAATGATGTCCCTATCCGAATTTATATTTCAATGAGAAATAATGTACTCTTAGATGTAGTAACCAAAGTTAAGTTAAAAATGCTACTATGCCAGTATACGTAATAAAGAAATTACATACTATAAGAATTCCTCGCTTGCATTCTCTTCAAAAGATAGGTGGCGATTGCGGTAGAACCTGGTTTAAAATATATATTTTCTCTCTTATGCAAATTCACTATAAGTTAATCGAATCTGCTGATGCGGAAGAGAGAGAAATTTAGCGCAGCTGCACTTAAACATGTCTGAGCTCCGTCTAGACCCCATACTTTAAATAATGACTTAAATTTCACTAAAATTATACGAGAAAAACGGCCGAACTGTAATGCTACTTCACACTTTTCTCTGGAGCATTTAGAGGTGAATTCATGGTAGAAATGAACTTTCGGACATGATAATGTGCATCTAAACTTTTAAGAAATGTCATTAGCTTGAGTAAAACACATTATTTTGTTCTCATAAAGTGAGTACTATTATGATACTTTTATATATAATGCAAAATTTTCATTCTTTTTTTTACTAAAGTTATTCAAAAAGAAAATAAAAATCTATTCAAATCATAAATTTCTGAAGGAAAAAAAATTGCGTATAATGATGGAAAGATGCCTTTTAAATAACATGATGAACTTCCCCTACAACAGGGGATCGAAATTTGGAAGGTAGACCCATCATCAGAAATTAGTTACCTGTCTCAAAAGTAGGGAAAACAGAAATTTTCACGAAAAGTAAAATCAAAAGAAAATCAATAAAAAGAAAGTGACGGAAAGACTTTTTTAGCACAAATTCATAAAAAAATTTCAAAGGAATTTTCCAAAAAATGTTAAAAATTACTATACCTCTTCTTTTAAAAATATGTTCCAAAATATGAGCTGCATGAATTTTTAATATATATGCAACGTAAAATTAAAGCATTTAAAAAAAAATTCTTTGAATGAAAATTTAGAATAATTTTGAATCAGAAATCATTCTTTTCCTTCTATTCACAATTTAATCTATTTTATTCCAATGCGCAGGCACTTTTTATTTTTTTGACTTACGCCTAATCACCATAAGATTTTGGGTTTCTTCTAATGGTGGCACCAACTAGGGAAAACAACATAGACCCTAGCCACCGGTAGCCCCAAAACGCCATCATAATTGACCAAGAACAAATCCCTCCTACTGGCGAACACTATAGGACTTGTTCGCTCCTCCCCTTCACATTCCACAAAGAAGAAATTTAAGGCATACAGATTTAATGTGCCCATGAGTGGCGTAGACACCAGAGCATTTAGTGGCGCTTGCCAGGACTCTCTGTACCCGGCGAGTTAACTAATAGGCTACCTCGGATTTTCACTAATATTTATCTTTTATTAACATGGATAACTCTCTTTATACATCTCCCTGATTACGACCCATCTGATCCTGCGAATGAAAAGATGACTTGAATCAAAATATCTTGTTAATTTCTTTTTGCCTTTGTTTTCTGTGTTTAAAGGCATGTAAAAAAATGATAAATAGTTGAAAAACAAAACTAATTCAATAAATGATGCTAAAAAACAGAAATTTTAAGTGTTTAAAAAATACGTGATTTGCGCTTTTCAACTTCCTTCTAGTTTTCTTACTCCCAAAGTAAATCATGAAGCTCCTGATTCGCCAGACAAATGCGATAAAATTCTAATTTTTTCCCTGATATTGTGCTACAAATTACTCTCACGAACCCCAACTCATAGTTCTTTTCCGAGCAAAGTTGGAAATATATTCGTTGGATGGCGTTAACCAGGTAACTTGATTAGTCCCGACGAGTGTGCTTTTTTTCGTAGAACAGACACCGAAAATAAAGAGAAATACTACTTCATATAAATATTCTTACAATTATATATATATATATATATATATATATATATATATATATATATATATATATATATATATATATATATATATATATATATATATATATGTATATATATATATATATATATAGTATATATATAATATATATATATATATATATATGTACATATATATATATATATTATATATATATATATATATATATATATATATATATATATATATATATATATATATATATATATATGTATATGTATATATTATATATATGTATATATATGTATATGTATATATATATGTATATATATGTATATGTATATATATGTATATATAGTGTATATATATATATATGTATATATATATATATATATATATATATACATATATATATATATATATATGTAATATATATATGTATAGATATATATATATATATATATATATATATATATATATATATATATATATATATATATATATATATATATATATGTATATGTATGTATGTATAATAAAGTGGAATATCGATCGATCGTTTTCTGATCCATCGTTTTTCCGCATGTATCGTTCATTTTATCTAGTCCAAACGATCATATTACTTTGTTATGTTTCCGCATTTATCGTTCATTTCAGTCGGTCACTTGAAAAACGATAGATCGAGATTCCACTGTATATATATGTATGTATATATATATATATATATATATATATATATATATATATATATATATATATATATATATATATATATAAATATATATATATATATATATATATAAATATATATATATATATATATATATATATTACATACACACACACACCACACACACAGGGTGATTCAAAATGAAAATAGTGATTACAAACGGCTATAACTATGAAATCGAAATTGATTTATCAATAAGAGTTAAACAGAATGTAAAAGGAAGTTCAAAATTATGTTAACATACTTTATGAATGTTCTATGCGATTCTCCTTGGTCACACGGACAACATCTAAGCGGTAGTCCATTTCACGTCATACATTCTGAAGAATATGGGGAGTCACCAACGCAAGCTCATTAGAAATGTCCATTTTGAGTTCTGGAATTGTTTTCGGCAAAGGAAGCACACGCACAAGATCTTTCAAATAACCCCATGGAAAGAAATCGCAGGGTGTCAAGTCCGAAGATCTAGGTGGCCAACAGCAGAACACATCGTCGGCATCTCCAGTTGGACCGAGCCAACGCTTTGGAAGATGTTGGTTTAAAAATGTGTGAACCTCCATAACTAAATGTGGGGGTGTTCCATCTTGCTGAAAGATGCAATCCGTGAAATCCGTATCTAGCTGGTATATATATATATATATATATATATATAGATATATATTATATATATATATATATATATATAAGTATACATATATATATATCTATATGTATATATATATATGTATATATATATATATATATATATATATATATATATATATATATATATATATATATACATATATATATATATATATATATATATATATATATATATATATATATATATATATATATATACATATATATATATATATATATATATTTATATACATATATATATATATATATATATATATATATATATATATATATATATATATATATATATATATATATATATAATATATATATATATATATATATATACAAACACACACAGATATACTTACCCACATATCTATATATATTTATAATTTGTTAGGAAAAGGATATTTTTAAAAATACGCTTAAATACCAATCAATGAATAAAATATAGAGATCTTCTGAATAAGAAAAAGACGAGCATAATACCTTTATACACTCATTATTCTTTCTCACGCTCCAATTATTAATTTAGAAACATCTAAATTGGAGAAAATAATTCATTCACTGTTCTTTAACATATGTCATTTAACACTATTCATTTTTCTTTCACCACTGCAGTCAAAACAAAAACTTTTTTTTTACCCATGTCACTTTCTATTCATTTTTTTGTATTTTAAGAACTTGGACGTAATTCAGCGCAGTTTTTTTTAAAATAATTATGAATATTCATTAAAAGTGAAATCATTAAAAGAAGAAACAACAAAAGATGAATATGTCTCTAATTAAATAGTTTTTGTTCACTGGCATCATAATGAGTTCTATTGTAAAATACTGATGAATTTACGAGAAATTGAGCGTATGAAAATATAGATAGATTTTATTACTTTCTTATTTATTCGGCTGAAAAAGGTTTTATGTTTATTTTTTGTAGGGTAAGGGTTCCATCTTAGTTATTTAGAAATTCGCTATCATCGTAGTACGTCAGGTTGCTTTTGTGTACTTCAGAATTGGATGGATTGAACTATTTACTAAAGATCAGTTTTATCTGTTAATATATCACTCTCTCTCTGTGATATATATATATATATATATATATATATATATATATATATATATATATATATATATATATATATATATATATATATATATATATATATATAATGATGCAGAAATGAATGGGTGGATTTCTGCACCTATGTTTATCCTCTGGCTGATCAGGTTTTCGTTTCCTATGCATACATTCCTGTGTGATTCTCTTTTGTTTTTGAGTTTTCTACCTCCTCTAGAAAAATGCGATATTTCCTGCCATCCAGTTGGGTTGGTAAGATGTATGGTCCGATTATGTAAACAGAACCCTCCAGCGTCAGGTTTGCGTTTTCGGTCATACATTACTATGTGATTATTGCTCGTCTGGATGGGTACTATCACCCCTCTGAACTTGTCGGTCGAATTTTGGAACACCCTGTATATATATATATATATATATATATATATATATATATATATATATATATATATATATATATATATATATATATATATATATATCTGTGTGTGTGTGTGTGTAAGTAAGTAAAAACTTTTGGAGATTTTTTATGTGTTTATGTCTAAAATTACTAGTAAAGAATTTATGAATTATTGAATGATGAATAGTTTCAAGACAGACTAAGCATATTCATTGATGTCCAAACTAAGTGAGAACTATTTTAAATATAGTTTGAAAATCTATATTAAATAATCCTTTGAAAAAGGGAAAAGTTATTTTTTTCCATGCTAGTTTCTAAACCTTTATTATTATTGAGAAAACTTTTCAGCTTTCTATTACTTTTTAAGACCACTTATAGTTCTTCATGAGAACAAAAATGATTTATTCTTCAATCCTAATAATAGGGGGGAAAGAATCTTCATTAATAACTAAGCTATGCTGAAATAAGCTTGCTGAGAAATAATACGAATTCTTGAGATGGAATATCAATAGAAATAGTAACTCTAATATATTATTTTGAAAATGCATACTTTTACCTTCGAGTAGATTTAAACTTAAGTTTTCGAAAATACTGGTTGTAGTTATACATGAAGGAATTTTGGAAATAGTTAAGACTGCTGCTTTAACTTTGTCTAGTTTCTATAATATCTCATTTTCTGACAGATTTTTCAAGATGTCAGAAGATTAAATAAGCATTCATTTTTTCCTTTCGTATTTTTAGAAATTTTACAGACATTTGTTGTTACTAATAATGTACGAAATATATAGACTTCTTTCTTGAAAACTTCTATAGAATTATTATAAAAGAGGTTCTTTTAAAATCTCAGATTCTATGTAATATATATATATATATATATATATATATATATATATATATAGTTAGAGTATTTGAAGAATTTTTAGATCTTTTTTAAAGTATCTATATACTGCATAGTTTAGAAGGTACTTTTAAAAAATTGGAATTTTATGAAAAGTGGTTCATATACCTTCACATATCACAAAATGCAAGAAACATACCCACAAATTGTTTGCATTATCTAATTACATTTAGCAAATTATAACATCACTAATCAAATATCCACCGAAAATAATAGAGGTTTAGAGAAGGATATTTTGCCATCCAAAAGATAATTAGATTTAATAAATTAACGTTCTAACTTCCCCTCAGTATTTAAAAAATGTCCAATAAGAAAATATGTAGTTATCAATAGAGAAATCTTTCTCATTTGACACTGCCAGTTAGACAGGCTAACCCAGTTTTCCAATTGTTACAATTAATGTAAAAATAGAAGGCCCATTTACTCATTAAGATAATTTTTAAAATTAACTAGTTTATATTATTACTGTGCTTTTTATCACACATTTTAGTGTAAAATTTCTGGGTATTCTGTAAATTAATATCATAGCTGCATACGCTATTATCGAAATTAAAGTTCAGTAAAACCTCGTTTATCCTGACTAACTGAAACCATATTCAATCCGCACAATGGAAAATCCGGATCATTCGGGTAATATGGGTAATAAGCAAAACAAAATCCTTAACTAAGCAGACTTACCGTTTATTACGATAAAAAACTATGTTTTGTAACAAAATTGCATAATATTGTTTACAAAGCATTAAAAAATATAAAAATCACTTTTCTGAGTCAATCCATGTCAACGACCTGTGATACTCTAGTAAAGCTTTCTTAAACTGAACAAAAAACATTTTATTACCATAATTTATTGCACAATCTATGAAGGGACTTTACATTGAATCAAACTAAAAAGGCTAATATTTGGCTTACTTATTGTAACGTTCTTGCCATCATACACTGGTGTAAGAAATTAAGAGAATTTGCAGACTTGGTCGATTATCTCCAGAACTGCTGTACCGATTTTAATGAAATTTGATATGTACATACATTGATACAATACAAAACAAATAACCATTCAATAATTGTAATACACACGGATGATCGTGCGTAACACTCGTTGGAGTCGGAAGGTATGAAACAGCGGTTGCAGAATAAACAAAAAAAATGGGTAAGTAGATGAGTTAATAGGGGGTATGGTCCACTCTTACAGATATACATGTCTCGTAGCGTGATTTCATACTTGAAATAAGGCAGTTTATAATTTCCTGTGGCAATTGGTCCCACTCGTTCAGAACCGCTGTTTTCATTCCCTGGATGGTTCTCGGAGGGGTGTTGCGAATTGCAATTGCCCTCCCCAGAGCGTCCCAGACATGCTCTATAGGGTTAAAGTATGGAGATCTGGCTGGCAAATCCATCCGGCGAATATCCTCACTCTCTAGAAATTCGTCGACCAGAAGAGCTCTATGTGGCCTTGCGTTATCGTCCATTAAAATGAACTCAGGGCCAACTGCACCCCTGAAAAGGCGAACATAGGGCTCCAAGACCTCATCCCTATACCTCACACCAGTCACAGTGCCCCTTTCAAAGACATGGAGAGGTGGGCGGCCATCCAACATGATGTCTGCCGAGACCATTAAACCTCCTCCGCCATAATGCTCGATTTCGCGGACATTGGAGGGTAGGTAGTGGGTCCATGGTTCTCTCCATATGAATGTACGGCGAGAATCGGTGTTTAGACTGAACCGGGACTCATCAGTGAAGAAAACGGTCACCCATTGATCCATACTCCAATCTCTATGCTCTATGCACCATTATAAACGGATTCTACTGTTCGTAGAAGTGAACGGGACGCAAACAGCAGATTTTCTTGCAAACAACCCTCTCTCATGAAGTCTTTTGGAAACAGTCACCCTTGATACACGGGTTCCTGTGGCTGCATACAAGTCACGAGAGAGCTGAGAAGCTGTAGCACTCCTGTTACGCCTCGCTATAATTGACAAATGGCGATCTTCTCTGGCCGTCGTGGCTCTTGGACGACCTTGCCCAGGCTTTTTCTCGATGGATCGGTATCCTGGAACTGTTTCCATAAGTTACAAACGACACTGGGCGTTAAATTGAACTCTCTACAAATTTGGACTTGAGATTGGCCTGCTTCTAGCCTCCCCACAATTTTCCACCTCATCCTATTATCTAAACGTTGGTGGTTACTCATTCTTACTGTTACAATTTGAAATTAACCGATTGCTACAAAATAGCACCAAGAAATTCGCCGAGGTGTGCTAGCGAGCGAAATGCGTCTTAACTTACGCGCGCTTATAAAGCCTATTTCTCTACTGACTTCGCCTACACACACGTGTACGATTATGTATTTGACGTACAAGAATTGCATTTTTGTCTAGAAGCAGTGGTTTTACATCCAGTTCAGTTCTTTTTATGAAATTCGATAAAATATGCAAATTCTCTTAATTTATTTCACCAGTGTAGTTAAAAATTATTACCTAATGTGAGCATTAAATAAAAAAGTCTATAAATCTGATCCGGATTATCCGGAGATCCGGATCAACGAGGGCCGGATAAACAAGATTTTACTGTACAATAAAATCATTGATATCGACATCATTGCAACAGCACTGACGAGGTCATTGGACTTATTCTTACAAACACCGTAAAACAATAGTTGTAGATATCTCAGAGGCTATTCAGAAATTAAAGCTTGGAAAAGTTATTGAAACGAGCACCTTTTTGTGTTAATACTTTTTTGGTAAATCTTTCGGCGGGGCCTAACTGTAGAGACATATATTTTTTTGATGCGGAGGAACTTGTCCTGAGACATTTGAGACCACAAAAGAGGACATTCCGATATGGGGATTTAACGTGCCCATATCCGGCCTAACCACGAAGGCAAGTCACGCCTCTCGACGGTATTCGAACTGAGCAACCTCCGTCCGAAGCCCAACGTGGTATAGTCTACCTCTGAGAAGAGACCTCGGATTGGTTTTAAGGTTGCTGCCTCGGGGAAGTCGATTCTCGAAATGAGGGGTAGGAGATAATCATGAGCATTACCCTCAAGAAGTATTTATTGCTCTTTAGGCATTAAGAAAATTATGAAAGTTTTAATTATTTAAGCTTTAATAAAACTATCGCATGTTTTGATTTCTATTTTCATGTATTTTAAGATTTTTAACTCTACAACATAATACTTACTACTTCCAGAAGCAATGTGAGGGAGTTACCAAAAATGCTCTATAAAATTTACAGCCATGTTCACTTTTATAAATACGCGATCATACAAAAAATTATTATTATAGATGCAAATTTCTGGGTATTTGAGTTTTTGAAATTGCGAGTTTTTTTTTCGCCAAAGGAGACGCGATCTTTTTCGGCAATTTTGTTTCAAGTTTCTGCTGTTTACTGCAGATGTGTATTCATCCCCATCTGTCTCTCGTAAACACTGCCTTTTCATTACGCATCCGCAGAAGGAAACAACTGATCGAGTCTTCCTTGGGACAAATGCTGATATCTGGCGAAAAGGAAGGATGTTTTGTGACAATCTCCTCATCACCACATCTTGGGGAAGTGTATGAGTCCCCGTGACCTCCACTTTTATCAATTTCCACCCTTATGAAAAAATAACTCTTCCCGAGTGATCACTTTCTCAAGGATCTGCTCTCCGGAGGGAACATATACCACAAAGCTGCCTCCGGCCCCTTGTAGAGAAATAAAAATATATAAATAACTTGGTGGCAATTGCGAAAATTTCTCATGAAAATAAACTACGACTCATTTTATAGCGAGGTTGGTGGTTTTCAGTAGGGTGGAAGAAGAACCGGTTCATTTGTAGCCATTGTTTATTTGCCAAATAACGATGGTAAGGACAATACTGTAATGACTTATCGTTCTTTTCCTACGCGGAATTTTCCGAGAGCCTAACGGGCAGACTATCGTTATAAATTGACTCTATTCATCAGTGACAGTCACTTTGTCAACAAAACGTTGCAGACACCGAGACGCCTGCTGGACACTTAAGAGGCAGTCACCTTTAGAAATCCCCTCCTGCTTATAGAGAAAGCAGATCCACGGACAATCATCTAGCCAGTTAGCTGAAGCCGCGGGATGACTTTGGCGACGGACTTGAGAGAGCTCATAGGGAGCGCGACTTGACCCCCCAGGAAGAATGAGCGAAGATATACTCGCCACCTCGAGCTGAACAAGGGCAGTTGTCGATTTTCTTGGAAGGTGTAGACAATCTTTCCATATGGACGCGTACCTCGCCAGAGAACGCGAATCGAGCCGGTTCCTAATAATGACATCCTGAACCCACGAGGTTTTTTTTTAGATAATGTTTAATTTTAATCTTTGTAAATTGGCCTATATTTATTCTAGAATGCCAATAAAGCATTATGTAAATATTAAAGGCTGTCAGTCTTGTTTTTAGGCGAAGTCCTTATAATACAAAACCGATTACAAAAGATCTTTGGTCACACTATTGGGGGTGAAGCATAACGCAAAACAGGGGAACGTGAGATATGTACACGTCAAAACGCATTTTAGACAATATTAACAGTTAAGTAGGACAAAATCTCGTGGAAAAGGGGATGTTTTCATTACAAAACCTCTTTGTACACAATATTTGATCTGCCGTATCAGCCCATCCAGGGAATGAACTCTAGGGCTAAAAGTCAATTTTAAACTTTGATTTTTAAACAAACAATATAATGTGTCATTCTAAACTAACAATTCGTCAGCAGCGGGGACCACAATCTTAAAAGTGGTACCTCATTTATAGATTTTGGTTAATTATGAAGGGAGAAAATGAGATCGTCACAAAAAAATCACCTTCTAGAAATTATATATATGACTAGAAGAAAACCCGTACTTCGCTACGAAATAAATTCAAAATAAATATAACGGTCAATGCATGCATTTAATGTCAAAAAATATGTATAAATATATTTATAATAAATATAACGATCATGTATGCAATTGATGTAAAAAAAAGGAAAAAATATATTTATAAAAAAATCGTAACGAATATTTTTATAGACAAAATAATGTAGAAGAAAATTTTCAAATTAAATCTAATAGAACATACTAAAGAATATAGTACAGTTTGAGGAACATGTCTTTTACTGTATTTTAATATTTTTTTGTCTATTTCGTTGCTATGACCGTGACGATAAATTACTTTAAAGTACCAGAAAAAGAAATCCCGTGATCATCATTTAATAAATAAAATTCTAAAAAATAATCTTTAAAAATTCACCAAAAATCAAAAAATGGAAGTAAATATTCGAAAAAGATTTCATTTTAAAGGAATTTTTATGATCTTTCTCCTGATATAAATTTTATAACCCTCAAATTATTATTTTAAATGCAAACTTAAAAAAAGTTACAAAAACAGATTAAAAATTTAATTTAAAAAAATCTAAGAAGAATTTTTCAAAAATCTTTCTTAGTGCACCCCTACACTATAAGAAGAATCGCCATGCAAAATTTCAGCCTTTTAGGTCCAGCGGTTTGGTCTGTGCGTTGTATGTCAGTCAGTCAGTCAGTAAGTAAGTCAGTTACGGATTTATTTTATATAGATTGTATCTAACACATTCTACAAAATCATGAATGAAAAAACAACAGTTTGTTTTCATTTCTGTACCAATTTTCTCTTCGTGAAGTAGAAATATGAAATTAAACATGTAATCTTATAATTGCGAATAAAATAGTTAATGACTCTAAATCCCTGGTCTCTTAAACTATTTAATTATTCTTAGCGAATTTTGAAGAAACAAAACAATGTATGACAAAAAAACGTTCAACTTAGATTTAAAATGATTATTGATGTGTTTAACGGAGTGATAAATTTCTATGAAATATTGAATGCACTCTCAATTACAAAGGAATAAATCACAGTTTATGTTTGCATATATCGTCGAAGAAAATTCTGCAATTAATGTTGCGATTTATAATTAAAAGGGTGTTAAATAACGTCGTGCGTCTTAATTGTATTGGACTCACCTGCAGAATGAGATAAAATTGATATCCATTAAAACCAGATAGGAAATGTTACATGTTCCGAATACAATATTTATAAAAGCGAACAGAACCGTCATTACACCCAGAGGTTTATTGATCTTTAATCTAAAATAATCTGATCAATAGAATTGAAGCTTAATGTCCCCTGTCTGACACGAAAATAGAATCTGGCTAAGGATGGTTTAGTTCAAAGTTAAACTTATAGCGTAATTGGGACTATCCATATTTAATTGTTCATTCAACTGTCCTCAAATGGTGTTTAATTTTTCTACCATTCCTCTTAAGGTGACTCCCTAAGTTGAAAATATCATTTTTTGACTATTTTGGTCAATTTAATTTTTTGCAAGAATCGTGAAATTCAATCTTTTCTCTTTTAAAAACCGTTTTGATTTTTATTCTACATCAATTAAAAGCAGTTATGGTTATTTAAAAAAGCATCGTCTGCTACAAAATTGAAGGGACAAACAACTTTAAATGCGTTTTTCTCAGAATTAAGGTTTTTAGCATAAATCTCTACCGTTATCATGATATGTTACATAATAATGCATATAATTTGATAAAATTTTCAGGAAATGTTTTAGATGCTATTGTTAATGAAATGACGCACAATAATTGACGTATAGTAAATAGTTTTTTACTTGGGGCTATTTTTATAAGGAAAGGAATGACGAATCGGGGAAATTTTCAAATTGGAACATAAAATTATCTGTATTATTTTTGCATTTTAAAATTTCGCTTAGGTTGTAGGTCATTTTGAAGATAACTGTCATATGTATCATGTGGTAGAAGGAATAGTAGCATTAGAATTTTATGCAGAGTGATGGGCGTTTTAGCTAAATTTCATTAAAAATTGCTTCAAATTGACCAATTTATAAAAAGTATGGTATTTACAGGTAATTTTTTGTTCCTTTTGAAATTTTTAAGTGCTATTTTATCATAAAAGACCAAAAAATCCTTAAAACAACGATTTTTTAAAAAATGGCTCCGAACGTAGGCAGTCACCTTAAGACAGAAGTAAACTTTTTTTTATACGTTTAAATTATTTTTTTTAAATGAAAGTTTGCAATTAATGAAAAATATTTTTATTATTTTCATTATTCTTTTTTTATTTTCTAAAGTGTCGGTCTCAAAGAGTCTTAGTGCATTCATTTAAAAATGCAAATATTTTCGTCAATTTTGTTGTTATTTCTAATGCCTCCTGGATTCACAAGTGTCAAGAAAATCTGCCTTGCTACCAAACAATATACAATGATAAGAAGATGCAAACTCTTCAAACTCCCTTGGATAACTAGGCCGGCTGATGGCCAAATGGCTAGGGCACTGGCATTCGGTTCAGATCCTGTGGGTTCGAATTCCACTGTTGGCATGGATGTTTATAGTCGTTTGGAATCGGCTTTAAACTGTAGGTCCCGGTCTAATTAGCCCTCGTGTAGCAAAAATGGACCGTAGCGCTCCAAACCAAACCAAACTAATGCCTCCTGGCCGGAAGTATTCCAGACCAGGTCCATATAGATTAACCGGCTGAGGAGTGCGGTTCCAGTTAATAATGTCACCACAAGGGTCAGGGTCCCATTTAGCCAAGTGCCACCTCAATTTTGTCCGAGCACCCTCCAGAGGTGACATCTGCGGAGATCGTACCCTCTCTCACTCTCTCTGACGTCAAAGAGGGACTTTCCGGTCTATGGACTTCCCGTGCCCATATCTGGATTAAACAATGGGGTATTTAATGACGCTTGTCAGGATTCGATTCGAGCATCCCCAGCCGACGCGCAATCACCAGGCTACCTTTGACCCTCGCCAATTCTGCATTGCATAAATAAGAAAACACTTTCGAACTCATTATATTTTAACGCGATCATTGCTGACAAAATTATTTTATGCAAAAGCTACACTGTTTTATGATATTTATCCTCTAAAATAAGCCTGGTCTTCAAATTCTTAATCGCAGATAATTTGAATACAAACGGAAGCGCATTGATTAATAACGTTCAAATGGTTTTCAAAATTAGATATGAGGGCGTCCGAAATAGAACTGAAGGAAGCTCGAAATTGAGCTGTTTAGAGTTCATATTTTATAAAATATAATAGAGCAATTACAGCTCTGTGTTACTTACTCATATTGCATCAATTAGTTTTAATTATTAAGTGGATTGAGTTAATATCGATGAAATGTTATATATTTGTCTTCGAATCAGACTGAAAATTATAAATTTTTCATTAAAAAATGTAAAGTATATGATGTCATTTTTTTGCTTAGATTCTAAAAAAGCGATTTAATCTATCTACATTATACAATAACTTCTAATTTGTTACTATGAAATATGATGCAAAGAAAGGCGCACCTTAGGACCATATTTTTTTTAACAGGTTACCTGAAATTAATAGTAAAATAATCTAAACTGGCTTCTTTAAAACGAAGCTAAGAGTAATTAATTAAAAGTATTTTTCAATAGCTTCAATTCAGTGTTATTTGACGATTTTTAAAGTTATTTTAAAATTTTAAGGAATACTGAATATAAAAAAAATGCCATTTTTAATTACCCCTGAAGCAAAAATAAGATTAATGGGTTGTCAAATTTGATGAGGAATCGTACCCTAGAGTGTTGTAAACATGAATGATGACTAATCGTAACAACAGAAAGTTTAATAAATTGTATTTAATCGATCATGTTCCAGCATTAATTTTCGCGAGAGTTACTCATTCCAGCATTAATTTTGGCGAGAGTTTCTCTCCTTTCACGTCTATTGCTGCCATCTCTCGGTTGAAATAGGAAACACATCTTCGCTACAGAAAGGTTCTATTTTCAGAAAAATGGCTTAAGGTGTGTAATGTCGCAATAAACCAAGGAAAAGGATGGCATAACTATAAAAATTGTTTTAGTAAGGTGACAAATTCACCCAAAACTGCCAGCAAAAATCTTCCTTTTCCTGTTTAGATATTACGCTTTCAAATAACTCAAATTATTATCATAACCTGCAAAAAATACTTATTTATTTTTATTGTGTTCCCAAATAAAGAGTTTTAATATATAAATAAATAAAGAAACATATCTTTTCAAAATTTTTTCTGAGTAAATATAAGAAAAATATCAGTCCCTCGGTATAATAAAAGTAGAATAGTCGATTCAAGAAATTGTTGAACTGATACAAAGTATTTTTGCGGGGGAGGGGGGGGGTTCTTTTTTGAAATAGATTTGATATCCTTCAGACAACCCACAATGGAACTGCAATTTTATCCAAAAAATATTTCCTATGCTTCAATGCATTTCAAATTTGACCGGCATTATACTGATTTCAAAGTCTATGAAATGGATTTACTTGCCAAATTTATTTAATATTATATCGAGAAAGCAGTTTTATTTCCTATTTCAATGGATTAACTTCAGCCAAAATATTTCACGTATATTTTCGTGCAAAAAGAAATATTCATATATTGATAGCAAACTTAGAAAAGATAATGTTTTGTTATGTTTCTGCATAAATGTTTATTATATGAGAATTCTAAAATTTAACAACAAAGGCCATGATATTAAAAGCAACGTTTGAAAGCTAGTCAGAAAAAAAATAATATTCTTATTTTCAAGAACGAAAGTCTGTCACCAATGCTATATTCTGAACTTAATAATTCATGTCCACGATTTTACGAAGAAACTAAAATATTGAACTTTACTTCCAGAAATTTTAAATATCGCCTTCAATGAATGAATACTAGCGAAAATTCGGAAATAGGATGCATTTTACTTTAAAAGTCGATACATAGATGTTCCCAAAATAACAATATCATTGAATTATGAATGACTTTACTCAATGCATATGCGATGCATGTGTTATTACAATTGCGAAGCAGTTTTCAAAACAAAATTACTGACGTAACAAAAGAAATTTTACTCAAAATTCTTTGAAAATTTGTTGATTTGAAGACATCCAAGCGGAAATATACAAACGAAATGTCCATCTTACATTTTAAAATTATAACTGTTAATTTAACAGAGACATATTCTAATTCTTTGTAAATTGCTTTGTGTCTAAGGAAAATCTTTTAATTTTAATGCAACCTTGAATTTCTATTGACACGTGAGTTTTAAAATGCGTTCGTTCTTCAGTGAGTTTTAAAATATTTCTATATGCTCAATCGGACTGTTACGATATGCTGTCATTGACATTTTTATGACTTCAGACAGATATATTCAATCAGATTTTCAGTAAAAATCTAAATAATTATTAAAAGGGAAAATATATATAGAATGTAATAAGTTCAGTATTCCTATATAATTATAATAATTACAGGTGATTACATACGAGCTAGTTTTCCAGAGATAATGTCTCACTCGTGTTCAGTGGCTGCTTTGTTACGAACATTGTTATGAGGAAAGATTGGTTCAGGAAGGCCTCTAAGAGGGGGTGATACTCTGATTCCAAAACTGCTATGGTGTACTGCTGTAAAGGAATACAGTGTTTTTCTTTTAAAATATTTTCAGAAAATGTGTGAAAAATATGATTTTGTATATGTATAGTTTACACCTCTGTAACTAACAGTTGTCAAATATATAATTAAAATCATCCATGAGTTTGTTAGCATTGTTTCATACACATAAAAATTCTTTGATAGTAATCTATATATAGTATAAAACAGTTCCGTAACTGACTGACTGACTGACATACAACGCACAGACCTAACCGCTGGACCTAAAGGGCTGAAATTTTGCATGGCGATTCTTCTTATGGTGTAGGGGTGCACTAAGAAAGAATTTTGAAAAATTCTTCTTAGATTTTTTTAAATTTAATTTTTAAGCTGCTTTTGTAACTTTTTTTAAGTTTGCATTTAAAATAATCATTTGAGGGTTATAAAATGTATATCACAAGAAAGATCATAAAAATTCCTTTAAAGTGAAAACTTTTTCGAACCTTTACCTCGATTTTCTGATTTTTGGTGAATTTTTAAAGATTAATTTTTAGAATTTAATTTATTGAATGCTGTTCACGTGATTTCTTTTTCTGGTACTTTAAATAAATTTATCGTCACGTGCATAACTACTAAATAGACAAAAAAAATTTTTTTTTTCTTTCTAATGCAGCAGGCGATTGGATATTTTCCAAAAAAATAAATATCCCTTATGATTATATATATATATATATATATATATATATATATTACATCAATTGTATACATTGATCGTCGCATATATTATAAGTATATATATTTATTTTTTTGGCATTAATTGCATACATTGACCGTTGTATTTAATTTTAATGTACTCCGTAGCGAAGCACGGGTTTTCAGCTAGTTATCACATATTAGATATCAGTATCCATTACTGAAATTTCCTTTAAACCTGTGCTATTGAAGCCAGAATCTTAAGTGGTGCCAAGAGCAAAGGATCTGGAAAGCTGAATGTTAGCGAAACATAGTTTATGGTGTGTTTAGATCCACTCTGAAGAACCATGATGGCCGAATCCTTGTTCACACATCAGGCATTTGAATGCACGAGAGATCCGTTCCTACACGAAGTGTTATATAGGGTGCTACTCCCTTTCTTTCATGTTCTCGACTTATACAGACCACACGTGTTATGAACAGTCAGCAGTACACCATAGCGGTGTTAGAACCAGAGGTGTGCCCCCTCTTAGAGGCCTTCCCTGGACCAATCTTTCCCCATAACAATGCTCGTAACAAAGCATCCCGAACTGCTCCCGCAGAACAGGTGTGTGACATTATTTCTAGAAAACTGGCTCGTATGTAATCACCTGTAATTACACCTGGAGAACTGTAGATGCATATTGAATCTCTTGGAGCAACACTTCCCTGACAGCTGTCCAGAATCCCATCCGTGACCAAGAAGTTATAACTGCTAAAGATGGAACACATAAAATACTGATATCAGCGTTTTTCTTTTGGTTTACATATATGTAATTTCAGTTTGTGTATTTTACCTTATGTAATCTCCTAGTTAAATTTCATCGCTCTAATTCCAGTCTTTGTCAATGTTGCATCAATTTCATCATTGAACAGCAGTGTGCTTCTTAACCCCTTCTGTACCAGTGGATCCACGTATGAATCTATGGCCTGATTCTCCACAAACACCATTGGATCCACGTATGAATCCACTGGTGACAGATCTGTAAATTAACTTCTGTATGTAATTTTTACGTAAATCAATGTAGATATCGTTATATTTCTATATGTATCGATTTAGATATCGTTATATTTCTATGTATATCGATTTAAATATCGTTATATTTCTATGTGTATCGATTTATATATCATTATATTTCTATGTGTATCGATTTATATACCGTTATATTTCTATGTGTATCGATTTAGATATCGTCATATTTCTATATGTATCGATTTAGATATCGTTATATTTCTATATTTATCGATTTAGATATTGATATATATATATATATATATATATATATATATATACATCGATTTAAATATCGATACCTATATCTCTTCTTATTAATATGAATAAAAGCATCTTATTTATCTGAAAACTACTACTTGATATTTTAAATCTAAATGCCCGAAAAACTGGTTTTGCATGTAATCTTCATATACATATGCTGGTTTGGAAGGGGTTAAAGTAAATCTATAATAACAATCAGAAAATACGAAAAATTCTTTCCGATTCATGCTCTGTGACTTAACTTTCCTTTAGCCTCTAAAACTTGCTTTTACAGATAAAATGTGGAGTAAAAAGTGACCGATGTGTGATTTTATTTGACACTTAGATATTTAAATAAGAATATCGAAAATGTCACCAAACTAAACTTAACAATGTGATTTCCATTAAACATTATCAATTTTGTTAATTGCACTTAGGATTTCAGTCATATAAACTATTAAGTTGAATACAGTCTTTAACTTCTTATTCCATAGGGTTAAATGTAAGGGATACCCAGATAATTTGGAAAACTGAGTATTTTTCTTCGGTCTGTTGATCCTATTCAATACAAAAAATAGTGGAGCAATATACTGCACTGTAACACACATCTTGTAAATTAAAATTTAATAAATAAGAAAAAAATTACACAACACACACTTCGCATTGTGTATGTATGCTGACACATAGGCAAAGAGAGAGGGAGAAAAGAAGGATTATACTATACTCGTACATTATTCGATTGAATACCTGCGCAGTATGCACAATGCAGTAAAGTTATTAATGCATGTAAAACATATTTACATATTCCCCATAAGTATGCCATATAAACTTTAATACACTGTATAATACTTGAGGCTACAAGAGTTAAAAAAAAAAAAATCATACCTAGCAGTTGATTATTATTCTTGAATAATCAATAGAAAAAAGTCAGTTAAAGCTAGAACTAATTAAAAGTCTTTTTGTCTGTTATAATTGTCTTAAAGATTTTAATTTATTAATATTTTAAATTTTAAATGAACCCATTTTAATATTTAATTATTTCATTTTAATAGTTAATTTGACTTTTATATTTTAAACTCATTAGCTTCCGAATTGCTTCTTTTAACTTTTTTGGAAACTTTAATTGCTTTTTAATTAAAATCGTCTTGAAAAAAATAAAACAAATGGCACTTTAAACTAGGAAATTAAATTACGTTCAATAACTTTATAGCTATTTAAAAATACGAATGATTTTACTGAGTATTTTTGAGAATTTTCCTCTGATCCATATATAAAACTTCTTTACTTACATTCTTTTCTTTTAAACTTACATTCCCAGAAATTTCTGCTGAGATAAGGAAAAAAAATGTAATTTTTTGTAATTAAAAACATTTCCAGGTAAGTGGAAACGAAAGTTACAGTAATTATAAGCTTACGTATCGAAACATTCTTGTATATTTACTTTAGAAACTTTAGTTCAAAGTTCTATCAATTAACTATTAAAATTACTTTAAGCCGTATGTATTCCTTTTTTCTCCCCTTTTCCATATTCCATATGTTTATATTACGTATAGAGTAAAAAAAAAACTATGCAATAAAAGCAAATTTTAAGCGTAGGCGAAATACTGAAAGTTTTGTCTTACGAAAAATATTGTTTTAAATCCTTTCAAAGGATTTTATTTCAACATTCAGCAGAGATTTGTATTATAACTTTCACTAGAGAGCGCTGGGTTCAAGATTTTTTTGTATCTTTTCCCTAGTCTTTTAAAAGCAATATTATGAAAGATTTTCTACCAATTTAAGAGGATATATCCAACATTGTGTTGTTCATAATAGCAGATTTAGATGATTTTTGCTATGTGACTTTTGTGTCGAGTGTACCCTTTTAAATGCATCCCCTGTTTGAGACAGCTAGGAATTACTTAAGATATATCTAAAAGCTAAATTATTTTAAAATGTTTTTTCTGAGTATCTGCTAAAAATCATTAGGGATTTGATGAGTAAATTTTATTTCTAACTTACGATTTCATGAAGAAGAATTTTTATTCCAGAGGAAGATATGAAATTTTTCGGAACTCTGGTATCGTTTTCGTCTAACAGGGTAGGAAGTTTAAAGTGTCGTGCTTTAGTGAATTCCATAGAAAATTTAAAAAAAAAATGTGAGTGATAACAATATAGACTGAGTGTAATAGATAGCTTAGAGTGATAACAATATGGTCAATAAACTTAAGAGTTTTTCAAATATTTCATTGATTATCAATGTTTACATAATGCAGTCACTAAAGTTATTTTATAATTATTTTATATTATTTGTGAAAATTATTTTATACTGATAATCATATTATAATAAATTTTTATTAATAAAATTAAGAGAAAGTTACCTTTTCTGATGTCCTAAAACCCCATCTGTTCATTTGCTCGGAAAAAGCTGCCTTGTTGGTTACAATTAAATACGTACGGGGTTTTGTTAACTAGATATATAAACAGAAAAGAAACCTATCATTAAATTATATTTTATTATACAAAGGCAACTATCAACCCTAATGAATCCTGAAAAGCCATTACTTGTCACGTCTTATGCTTTTCCTGAACTGTAACTTCCAAAATTATTCTTACTTCTGCGAATCATAATGTTAATAATTTTCTCCTCTAAAAATACTTCTATTTTCGTTAATGGCATTGCACAAAAAATATGGATGATTCTGTTTTTAATATTTCTAGTTCGCTGATCAGACATAAGGGAGGCCAGAAAATAAAGATTATTAATTAAGAATCATATGCGATAGTTTTTTGAAGTTCCAAATATGTATCCAGAAGATACTCAAGGGAATTTTTTCAGACTAAATGTAAATTCAATAATGATATAATTAAAAGGTTAAATACCGTTAATTTAACCCACATATGTAACAGGAAACAATATATAATTTATTAAATGCTGGAAATCTGACCTAAAAATAAATAACAATGCATTTTAAAGTATATTATTAATTATTTAAAGAGTCAAAATTTGAAATTTTTTTATCAGTCTTACAAAAAGTTGACCGATATTAGTGAGTTTATATTTATAACGAAAAATAGTTAAATGATGAATTTTTTCTAAAAGTCCTTACTTTTGGATTATAAAAAATTATGTGAATTAAATTTCTCTTTGTTAAAAATAGTATCAGAAATAATTTTTTACGGACTCTATATTTTTAAATAAAAATTTTTCATATTTAGGGGAACGTGCTACTTTGAGCTAGCTTAACGCGTTTAAATAAATCCAAATGGATCTAGGATATTTGTTAGTTTACAACATAATGTCATTCTTTAATCAGTTTATGAATTATAGTAAAAATAACTAAACTATAAGTATATTCATAAGAAATATTAAATCTATGAATACAATTTAAAATTTTTAGAGCTACGTAACTAAAAAATGTTTTCTTTCTTCCTAAGTTTTCTTTATCCTCGTTTAACTGTTAAAGAAAGATATTTGCCGTATCGATGCAAAAGAGATTAAAAAAATACTAATTTATAAAAAAAGACAAATGTAGTTAATTTTAAATAAAATGTGTAGTTTATGACAAAATAAATACTTACCACCGTTATCAGTTACATAAAAAATCATTAAAACGAAACAAAAATTTTAGATTTCCGACACTACTAAGCACTTTATCACTCAGATAGACTTTAAAATAAACGCCGATCTACAGTACTTGACATTAAGTATTTATATTAAAGATTTTTTAGTATCGTAAAGATTTTACAAAATATCAAAAATATAAAATATTCCGAGAATCGATTTTGTGCCTGATCGTTTCTGTCTATTCGCTACGTGTATTCCGTTACTAAAATTGTTACTTTATTAAATTCGTACCTCTTTCGTCTGGATGCCGTTTCATAAAATTAATCAGTTTAGAATCTTTTAAAAGTTTATTTACTTTGTGTGTGCTACTGATTTTTGTTTAATTGTCGACAACGTCAACATACAATTCTCCGAGGTATCAAGTTTTATCTACCTTTTAAAATCATAATGTTCACACTTTTTACTTATGTTCAGATTACAAATACCCAATTTGTTTCTTTTCAATGCCATTAAAATTGTAAAAGAATTTTATTGGATCAAAGAATTAATTAGAGGTAATTCAAGCCTTAAGATAACATACAATGCTATTGGTTTAATAGTATTAAAAACACTTTGAGATTTCTCCTGAGATTAAACATATTTCTTGTTTTGAAGTTAATTATAGTTCCGCATACCAATTTTTTTCTGGTGCATATTATACTATATATATATATATATATATATATATATATATATATATATATATATATATATATATATATATGTATATATATATATATGTATATATATATATA
Source organism: Dolomedes plantarius (assembly GCA_907164885.2). NCBI lineage: Eukaryota > Metazoa > Arthropoda > Arachnida > Araneae > Dolomedidae > Dolomedes > Dolomedes plantarius. Next base: position 14,596,278 of record OU015496.1, read on the forward strand.
TATGTATATATATATATATATATATATATATATATATATGTATATATATATATATATATATATATATATATATATATATATATATATATATATATATATATATGTATATATAATATATGTATATATATATATATATATATATATATATATATATATATGTATATATATATATATATATATATATATATAATATATATATATATATATATATATATATATATATATATATATATATATATATGTATATATATATATATATATATATATATATATATATATATATATATATATATATATATATATATATATATATGTATATATATATATATATATATATATATATATATATATATATATATATATATATATATATATATATACATAAAATACAAAACAAAATAACCTTTTTCAACTTCCAAATTTTTTTTCATTTTTCCTTTAAAATTACTTGGGCGTAAGCAAACTAATTTCGTTTTCGTTTTAAGAACAAAGGATTAGAGCGTAACCTAAAAGAACTAGTAGGTAATCCATATATCACTCTCGTAGGCACCAAATCTTATATATAAGATTAAATTAAATTCATACCTCTTTCGTCAGAAATATATATATATATGTGTGTGTGTTGAATTTTTTTACAATATATATATATATATATATATATATATATATATATATATATATATATATATATATATATATATATATATATATATATATATATATATATATATATATTCTGAAGAATAAGTAAATCGTGTAAACCAGGCCTCGGGACTCACCCCAGAGAACTGGCCTGGGGGCCTTCTGTCCAATCAATGCAAGAGTGCAAGAGTCAAGTGACAACAACCTCATGAAGTTTTAAAAGATCCACCAAGGATTTGGCCGGGGAATTTGTTGAATTTTCGTTGTCCTGATAACTTGTAGCAATGTAAGAAATAAAGTTTTTGTTCGCTAAATTTGGAGTGATCCTGTGTGCCCGGGACTGGAGGGACATGTAGCTGAGATTTTGAATAGACGATTGTCAAGAGTCCAAAAACGGCAGCAAGTTCCACCGCCCAACAAGACTTCCAGCGTGGGAACTGACTTCGAACTAGACTTTCTGTGACGCACGGCTGCCAATCAACATTTTCCTCCTTCGCCGCCGGCCGTGATGTTTCACACACACACACACACACACACATATATATATATATATATATATATATATATATATATATATATATATATATATATATATATAATACTCATTCTTGGGCCCGTATTCTTGGGACACATGCTATCCCATCCCGTAAGGTAAAGATTACCTTACTTACAGTGAATATTCAGAGAAATAAAATTATCAGGCCATATTCCCGCAAAGGAAAGCTTTTAGTTAAGAGAAGTGAATTTCAGCCAAAAGCAAAAGTACAAATGCTGCGTAAAGTCAAACTTAATCTTCACTCTTTTTATCTGCCACGTTATTAACTTCAGTATCATATTTTAGTTACAAGCTTCCGAGCGCACTACTTAGGATTGAAACAGTTTTGATCTTCATTACCCGCTAATAATCCCTTCGGCATCCCTCACTGCTTTTAGACATTATTCTCAAGAGGGAATCTACCGCTCGAAATCCCTATGTTTGTATTATGTTATCTTCTTATGCTTATTTTCTGAAGACTTTCCTTACTTCGGCATTAGCTGTGGGAAATGTGTTTATACGTCTGAATGTTCCTCCAAAACCCTTGAGACAGAACTGAGGGCAGAAAGTAAAGAAAATGGGCTCAGAAGAGATGTTGGGGTCGTTTGATTAAAGATAGCTCCCAGGAAGACTTTTCGAAGAATGTACCGAAACATCTAGGATCCGCATTAAGAAATTTTTCGAGGTTAGACATTAATTTATAAAAGCTTTAGCAGTCGCCCGTGACTCATTGATTCGTCTCTTAGCCTTGAGAGGAGGATTTACTGTTTATTAGTTTATATTTAAAATTACTAAGACATAATTCAAATTCAGGTAAGTATGGATATTTTAGAAGTACCTGATTAATTATTCTTCCTACTCAGTTAATTATTAATACTGGAATAATATTTACTTCATTTAATTCAACAATTCCGTAAAGCAATTGCTTGTGTATAGCATATACCATGAAAACTGAATCATCCCACATGCACAATTGTTTACATTAAATATTAATATTAATTAATAACTGACAGGTTTAAAACATAAATCCCATACGTAAACAGTTCTCTAAATATTCATAAATTTCTAAAATTCCCGGTACGAGGATGCTTATTTTTAAACGTATGAGAAAATTGACATTGTTACTTCAAATATGCGGCAAAACTATCTGTGCTCCACATTGACGCCCGGTGGCGTAGTGGTTAGAAGCTTCAACCTGCCACACCACAGGTCCAAGGTTCGATCCTGCGACTGGGCAAGGTAGACTCATCCTTTCATCCCTTGAGTGGGTCGATAAATGAGGACCAAGCTTGCTCGGGAACTAAACTCTGGGGGTCCCACGTCAGACTGACCACCTGACTGAGACATATGCTGTACGGCACCCCAAGGCCACAGTCAAGAAAGCGGAGATGGGCACCGCAGGCCTTGGTCCACAGCGGACTATTGTGCCATGAGTTTAGTTTACTTTTAACTTCCCACATTACATAAGCTGCTCAATTGTAAGTTATGTTTTCTCTATCGACGACGCACACAATGGCATTTTCCCCTACAGTTGTTTTAAATGTAAAATCGAATGTCTTTGAACTTAGCCAAATATACTAGCACACCAGTGAATACATTCTTACGTAAAGTGCGTTTCCAATCTTCTTTTTTTTTATTTACAGGGAGACATCAGGTACACACATATATGTTAGCATGTGTGTCATGAGATACAAGGCTGCCATATTGTGTTTCTACTTGAAGCGTTTGAATTCATTTGTTGATAGAATTATTGCAACTGATTTGCAACATTCGTGGAAATGATCAACACAAATTTATCAGTTTCGATAATCCAAAAACTTTCTGTTGATTGATCTTTCAAAAAAGTTGCCTCAGTTAAGCATAGCAGAGTCTTGATAAGAAAAAAAAATGACTCGAAGGAAAATCAAGTTAAAATAAAAAAAATAAGTTTATTCACATTTAGAATAACTAACACAGCGTTGGGTAACTTACCCAAACAGCTTGAAAAAATAAACAAGGTAATGACAAATGCCCAAATGCTCGTAGTCACAAGTATGTACTCCCCTTTTATACTTGAGTACTTACGTACAATTTACATATCGATTGAATGAGCTAGTATCGATACAAAAAAATAACACCAAAACGGAGTTGTGACCTCACTCCTTCATACTGGCGTCATACATACAGTATGACGCAACATTACTATAAAAATGGGAAGTGTAAAGAACTGGGTTACTAACACTTTGAAATAAAAAAAAAATTAATGTAATGATATTTACATTTGAAACTATTAAGCACAATAGTTATGCTTATATTGTTTGTAAAGGTGTTATTTTTAGACTGAGAGTTAAGTTTATAATTATGGTTTGTTGTTTATATTTAAAAGTAAATTTTGTATTTTATGTATCAATTGTGATTCTATAAATTGTAGTAATTGTATACATATGATTAATTGTAGTTATGGATGTATTTGAGTTTTTCTCGTGTATTGAACTATGAGGCTTTTGAACTTTGCTGTTTTGAATTATGTAAGGAATGTAATTTAATTGCTGAAGTTTGTAAGCCATTGCTAGTCGTCAGTCATTACTTACCGTATACCTTCGGGCATAGCCGGTATTGCTTTTGGATATACATTTGAAAACAAAGCATTTTTATAATATGCAACAGATGATGGAACTAAATATGTTTGTAAGAATATAGATTATTTCGGGAGAAGGTATCATGCATCATGTTCAGTTACATTTAGATAAAAATTTCATGATACTAAATAGGCGAAATTGAACTGAGAAAAATAAAATCTAAGACTCAAAAATATTTCAACTAAATTGCTATGGGATATGTAAGGGGAAATTTTAGATCAGTTAAATAAATTATCACTGTGATTTAGTGAAATACTAAATTCCCAAGATAAGAATTAAAATACTAAATCAGTTCGATTAATTATTTGGATACATAAAAGTTAAAATAGCTTAATGACCATGTTAAGTACGGTCCATATGTAGATAAGATAGACTTCGGAATTAAAATTAACATTTACATCTGTAATAGAAATCTACATACACTTTTTTTTAATGTAAATGTATACAGACATCAGATACAAGACACCCTATCAAGTATCCTTAAAATTATACACATTAGACTGCCAGGAACAAACATTTGAAGCAAAAACTAGTTTAAAGACATCAAAATCATTTTTAAATAGAAATTTTCTGTCAATTGTAATTTTCTCCATTGAATTAATAGAAGAATTACCTTACTTTAGTTTATCTTTCATCAACAGTTATGGGGCCTTTTAATCGAGCGACTTCGAAAATACAGTATCCAAATGAAAGGGTAAAATCCCTTATTATCCAAAGTGCTAAGTGGTAGTAGCATGCCTTGGGATTATCAGTCTTAGAAGTAGGAGTGTGACGCAGAGAACTTTGGCCTAGCTTGTAAAGAAACTAGTCATACTCACTATTATCGGATTGTTTTTGTGAGTATCTTATAGAGACACTAGGCAATCAGAATCTCACTCAGTTTATTTATTAATTGGAAGCGTCTATGTTTTTACTCATAATGCAGATGTGACTACCACCTCGAAAAAATTCAATTCTTTTACAATTTTCTAAATTCATAAAGCTTTCTCGATTTCTATTGATGACATCACTTTCAAAATATGTTCGCATAACACAATAGTTTAACGGAATATACAAATCGTGTGGAATCATAAATTAATGAAAGAATGAATACAGAGGATAGTATTGTTTTTAAAGAGCCATGATAATCAGGAAAAATATCCTAGTCTGAAGAGATGCACTACTATTATGAAAATCAAAGTTTTAATGCAAGAATTTTATAAAACAAAATCATGAATTAAGGGAACTGTTCACTTATTAATCTGAATATTAGATCTAATAGTCATTAGTTTCTTTCATATTAATAATAATTTTTTTAAAAGTCCACTTCACTTTTGAAATTTTAAATAACTTCAGGATGATTTAAGGGGGGTCCAGGACACAAAATTCTTCAACTTAAAAAAAAAAAATTATTGCATTAAAAATTTGTGTGTTCTTTTCCGCTTAAAATGACGTTCAAATCATGTTTCATGTCAGTTAGAATAGGAGATATTAATATTATTATTATTTTTTGCAACATTCTAATAGCAGCCAATCGTTGTTTAAACCTGTAAGTGCGTTTTTCTGTATGATCAGTTTTTTCAACATTTCTCGTCTTGAAATTGTTATAAGTCAACGATAAATGGTTCAAACTTGGAACATGTCTTTTTCAATTATTTTACTTTAATTTTGATTCAGAAAATTTGAAAAAAGTATTTACCTTTGAAAATATGACTTTTTAAAAATAAGTTATATAATATTTTTAAAAATTTTTAATTTAAATATTTTAATATTTTAATATTTAAATATTTTAATTAATATTTTAAAAATGCTGAGTTAGAATTAAAACTTATATATTTCTGTTTAATTAAAGGAAAAAATTTTGAAATTCGGCAACTAATATTTCGAGTTATAATGATTTTAAATTTCCCCACATTTTTTTAAAATTTAAAATTTTTTAAATTTTTTAAAAACTTTTTGAGAAATTTTATGGTATGATTTTGTTTACAAATTATATGGTTAACCATTACAAGAAAATTCAAAATTTTACCTCAAAAAGAATTTTTTTTAAATGGTCCCCGCCCCTTTAAATATCCGAATAAAATTATTAAACATTGTTTGAAAACAGAACAACACAAAGCTTCTAAATATCCACAATGAAAAATAAGCGTAGCAACTAGTTAAGAAGGAAATAATAGTTCTTCATAAAGCCGGAGAACATCAGCCGCGATTGTTTCTATGTGAACAATTCACAAGTTAAGCAAATTGAGCAAGCGTTGGCTTACTCCGAGCAATCTATGGAATTATTAGAAGCGGTTGGATGTTTTATAAACTAATTATGCTCTTAAAATCACAAGTTGCAAATCAAATTAACACATACCTGTCGTACGGATTTCATTGCTCGGAAAATAGTGAAGTATGGTCCTTCATAACCTGAACCATACGTTATACAAATAGATTGTAGCAGCATGTTAAAATATCCTTTTGGAGTACATTGGTCATAATTAATCTGCATATCTAAATTTCAAACAGACTTCTAAGTATAATTTAACTAACTTACAGGTGAGCACGCGTTAAAATACTAAATCAGTTCCATTAATTATTTGGATACATAAAAGTTAAAATAGTTTAATGATTCAGTTAGCTTAATAATCATGCTAAGTACGGTCCATATATCGATCATACGAACTTTGGAATAATAAAAACACATTTTGGAATAATAAAAACACATATTTTACGTCTGTAACGGAAATCTACATGCACTTTTTTTAATGGGAGTATGTACAGAAAAGAGATACAACAGACTATCAAGTAACCTTAAAATTATACACATTAGGCTGCTAAGAACAAGCATTCAAAATAAATGAAATTTAGAGGCAACAAAGTTATAGCTTAATACATAATAAAAAAACATACATGATAAAATATGGCCAATGATAAAAAATTCTGATAGAGAAAAGGGAGAAAAAATTTTTAGTTACAAAAATAATTCTCTAATAAAATCTAATGACGCACGCATAAAAAAATATTCTTCCTACAACTAACTAGTTATATCATTATGTTTTTAACGTAGGATTACGTTCCTCCATAACGGTCCTCCGGAAAGCAAAATTTCAGACTCTAAAACCGGCCGTCGTCGCGAGTTATAATTTTGGTAGCGTGCCAAACCCAGTCTGTATCGCTTGGGTAAGCAGTAAACAATTAAACATAAAAGTACCAATATGTGTCAAAATTTTGACATACATACATACATACACACACACACACACACACACACACACACACACACACACACACATATATATATATATATATATATATATATATATATATATATATATATATATATATATATATATATGCGCAGGTCAGGAATCAGCTGGCTAAGCAGGATAATACAAAATCCACAACATTTATTTAAAAGTTCTTGGACGACACATGTACACATTTACATTTATAAAATAGGCCAATATAGCATTATGTATTGAAGCTTGACTCTTTAAAACAGTAAAAGCCGTCGTTTAAACCTGCACCTGACATTACACCTAAGTCCGTCTTATCAGCACTCGTTCTGCACTCAGTCCGCTGATTCTGGCTGTTCGGCTCGCTCTTCTCACGATCTGCCTTCGTTCCGCTGCCCCTGCTTCTTCTTCTCGCTGCTGCTCTTCTTAAATGGAGCGAAAGCTTCCCATCAGCATGACGTCACGGGCGAGGTAAATATGAATAATGAGGAAGGGAAATGTAGCTCACTCTACACACACACACACACACACACATATATATATATATATATATATATATATATATACATACAAAAGAGGTATGCAACGATAAGTGATCCTACGTTAATAATCCGTGGTAGTTTCGTTAGAAAGGCCACCTGATTTTTTTAGGATAAATCTAAGCCATTGACTATTCTTTCCTGTCTTAACACCCTGCTAAAGCCTCATGCAGCTTCTGAATGAATATGTAAAGGAATTGAAACCAGGTTACAGTAATTAGATAGCTCTGCATGGACAACAAGTTTAAGCAGCGACAGGTTTAAAAATCAGAAGAGAGCAACCAGTATGGAAAATGATAAACATTATCTTCCCGGTATAGTCAGGATTAACATCAAGACGAAATTTTGAAGCCCTTTGAAAGGAGCTGGTAAACTACGTTTTCACATTATAAACCAAAAATTAGGATGTTGCACCAATGTTTTACCTCGTAATAGGCATCTATTGAATCCTCGAGCTTCATGAGTAAACTTCAGTAGTTAGTTGTAAAAACATATATTCGTGGACGAGTATTTTATAAAACTTTTTGTTAATTGTTTCAGGCTAACTATTTATTACCTCGTATATCCTTTGGAATCAAACAAAATATTGTGTTAGTTATTTGATGAAGACAAAATTTTACTGCAGTGCAAGATATCATTATTAACATAATAAAATAACCTTACGTGTAACTCAATTACAAACATTCCCCAAAACGCGTAAGAAAAAGAAATAAGATCTAGAATAGAAAGCAAATTTTCACTATTTTCACGAACTTCACCACGTGGAAATGGGAGACCCTTAATCAATACTCTACAAATTTGGACGTAAAATTTATAATCCAGATGGAAAAAAAGAAATATTTGATAATCATTTGCATTCAAAGTAGTTGTAATGAAACATTTTTAATTAAATATTTCATCTTATTAACGGATTTTCCATCACAACTCTTATATTTCATTTAAATATTTTCTATTAATAAATGCAAGGGAAGATTTGAAAAAAGTGCTAACAAATTATAAAGGGCAATTGCAATTTTGATTAGAAAGCAATTTTTATTTGCGTATACTGAGTTATAAGGTATAAGATTTAGTTCACCGCTTATTAATATTTTTACACATATACTAGTAGTTTTTGTATACAATATTTCCTTTTCTACATCAAAATGTTTTGTTAATATAAATCGATACACAAAACTAGAGTGCGTCACAAATCAAATATATATTTATATAAATATATATATATATATATATATATATATATATATATATATATATATATATATATATATATGTATATATATATATATATGCATACATACATATATATACACACACACACACACATATATATACATATACATACAAACATGTATGTATACACGCATGTATATATACAAGTATGCATACACGTATGTATATATATGTGTGTGTGTGCCAGTTTGCAGTTACTAAAAGAGAGAGCTAGGAGACAGACAAAATTATTATTAACTAACTATACATCGTTTTCATAGTATTTTATCTATCGTTTGTGCAAGAATATAGTCGGTTGGTAGGTTTCGCACAGCTAACACATTTTATCGTTTATGGAGGGACGGATAACCCAATTCTTGTACTTTTAAAGCCGATTTGAAACAGATAGAAACACTTATTGACTTGAACCTACAAACTCTCTTTTCCAGTGCTCGTGATACAGCTAATCCGGCCTTGCTAAGGGACAAGTGATAAAGTTAAAATTTTGTTCATATGATGTACACGAATTACAGAAGTGTACATCGAATTAAATGATACATATACTATTAGTAAATTTATCCTAAAAGAATATCCACGTATAAAATTCCAATATCCCATTTATGATTTATTTCATTTAAGTATATCTCTCTCTTAAGACCTTCCGCCTTCCATCAGACGCTAGTATATAGTCATATATTCTTCTTCTTTAGAACACTTCTTTTTCAATGTCTGCTTTGAATTTCCATTAATGCTGTTAGATGCGTAATATATGAGATTAAGAGTAGAAATGTTGCTCGAAAACCTTTAACGTTAAAGTAAAAATAAGATATTAACGGAAACAGGAAGATAAGAAACAGAATTTAATAGCCGATGGGGGGTTTAAGATTCTTTATTTAGGATGGGGCTGGTACTTTGATTTAAGATGGTGCTGATAAATTATTTGCCGGAAAACTACTTAGAGACTACGTGCTTGATTCCAGAAATGCGACATTATATTAATTATTAAAAATTTCAGCTAATAATAATAGGAACTACATTTAAATTTCATATTTAAGTGACGTTACATATAGTATATTTATATATATATATATACACACCCAAGAGCCAAAACATTATGACCACCCCGACATTTTGCAATGAATTCGCCTGGATGACGTGGAAGGCACGTGATCAGTGGCACGTGAAAAGTGGTATTTAACTGCTGCTGGAGAGTCTGAAGAATCATTCTTTCACTTACTTCTGTATGTGATGGGAAAGGCTGCGAATCTAAGCGACTTTGATAGAGGGCAGATTATAATGGCTCAAAGGCTCGGAACAAGTATTTCCGAAACAGCACGACTCGTGTGTTCAAGTCCCAAGCACATTAGTATATGATCCGGAGTGGCTTGGTCTTTGGAACATCTGGTACAAGTTGGAAATACTTTTTCTTTGTGGGTATAAGCTAATGTTCTGAGGTGGCCATTACGATAGCGGATTATTGTAGCTTGCATCTGTCACTGCACCCGAGGAACTGAGAACTACCATGGCGATTACCCTGGTACCAATGGTGCACGGGGGGAGGATGGTGAAAAATGATTGATGGATACTGGTATCGTCAGGTGGTATGTAACACTGTGAAATATGTCATATGCTAGCGAAATGTTTCACCTGTGAGACACTGTTTCTGGAGTATCGTCAAACCACTGATATTTATATAAAACAGGGTATCACCTTACGATAGATGACGAGTCAAGAAAGTCAAAAGTCAGTATTGATGCTCAGGTAATAAGTAATAGAGTTGTTCCCTAATTCTCTGGATTTAAAACCCCTTCAATACGGAAGTTATCAGAAAAACTTAATTTACCTGAAACCCATTACACAACGGTCAGTAAGCATTCAATCGAACATTATATTTACGTTACTTAAAGATAAATTGAAAAACAAATTTCAGAATTTTCTTGTAATGGAGATCATTATACAGAACATATATAGTTACATGCAGCTTTGTTAGTTTTTGGAAGCAAAATGCCTGTAAACTCTTTATTCGCATGTTTGTCCCTCTTAATTAGTTTCCACCAGCTCTTCTTTGTTATGAATCTATTTTTTATCATGTCTACAAACATTTATCTGTTTGCCTTTTTTAATTAATTTCACTGTCCAGATTCTTTCTGTTATATACACCAAGTTTCAAATGTTCTGCACATTAAAGTTCTTTTTTTATCCAGAAATGTACAAATAAATTACTTACAATCTGAAGCATCAAATATGAGCTCGTAACGTAAGTGTAGGTGGAAACTCCAGGCAAATCCCCAAAAAAGGAAAAAATACACAAAAAATGTTATTTGTCATTTTTGCTACAGTTTGTTTTAATTTACTCTTAGAGCAAATGCATTATTAAACGCCATAAATGTCAACATAATAATTGCTCTGATAAATATACATAACTTACAGCAAAATACTTTGTAAAGGAAGACTTCAGTGTTCGGTGTCATTATTTCATTTTTTTTTTGTTCTGAACTCTTTAGTCTAGCATAGCTCTAAAGCTGCAGTCATTGTTTTCTGGAATTGAGTCTTCAATAATAAGAATAGTGGTTTCGAAACAGCTTATTGATTCTCAATTTGGAGTAATCAATTTGGCGTACGTGTCACTTTTAATGGCTACTGAAATTTCTAGGAAACAAGGCTAAATACCGAAAATATTAAAATTTAGAAAAAATAAATGCAATTTTATGGAATTTATATTACTGTTATCCAAAAGAGGGTGCATTAAAAACTATTTTGAGGATTTAATTTGAATTATTTTCTACATTCAATCTGAGTACTTATTTAACTGTTTAATAAATGTTAGATATATTTTTCAATTTGAATATTTTATCATGATAGTATGTTATACTATTTAATGACATCATTAAATAATGCACCGGGTACTTAGAACTGTCATTAAATAAATAAATATATATATATATATATATATATATATATATATATATATATATATATATATATATATCTTACCATTAACAGCTGAATGTAAATAAATGTTAGTTTGTTAGTCAGCAAGAAACGGGGACGGGCTAATTCACGACTCCCCTTACGGATCACTGAAAACGTCCGTAAGTTTGAAAATTTGCAAATGATAAAAGCATTAACAAAGAGCAATATGGATATCATTTAATATGACAGCAATAATACCGTATCGCGTATAATCTTCATCATTTTCCATTTAACCTTCATTAAAAAGACAAATCAAGGCTATTAAGAAAAGAAAATATAGTTCTTATAATCTTACTATTAACAGCTGAAGGTAAACAAATGTTAGTTTGTTAGTCAGCAAGACACGGGGATGGGCTAATCTCGCGAACCGAGCATAGCAGGATATCGCGACTGGTACCGATATACGCGGACGGCCGAGACACGTGCACTGATGCTATCCTCAACTTTCAAAACTTTAAACTTCTTTAATTATTCAATTAAAACCACCGAACTCAATAGAAGAGGAGAGCAGAAAAAGCTGACATTCCGGGTGGGCCAGCTCCTTTCCGTTTCGCAAATTCCCACTATTTTCATGCATGCAAAATTATTTTTTTTCGTTCTCCAATCGACAAATTTTTTATTTCTATGTGTTTTACAACTCTTCATCTTTAAGGATATACGCATTTTTATAAATTTAAATTTATAAAAATGCAAATCTTTTGCAAATTTTTTCATTGCAAAAGAAGCTTTTTCCCCAAAGCAGTTTTCCGATTTTCACGAAATCGACAATTTTTATGGACAAATATTTCGGTTTTCAGCACCTATTAATGTCAATTTTACGATTTATCGGCATTTGCTAGATGTTCAGCTTCCAAAATATACCAAATACATTCAATAAAAAAAAGTTTTCATTCTAAAAGAGCGTAATTTCAAAACTCACTTTTAACTGAATGCAGAGTTCGTAATTTTTCGACTTATTATTTTACTCACGAATAATTCCAGCAAGTTCGTGAAATTTGTTTCTAATTAATGATCAACTGATAGGATTCTTCCACCACCAATTTTGAATTCGTCAGAACTGTCTTTCTATTTTTTTAAGCACTTTTCCCACCCGAGATTAATATTTACATTCCGCCTTAACGCGATACACCTGCCATCTTGCTAAGCTCCCTGTGTGCGCTGTCATAGCGCTGTGCTATCGCGCTGACCTGGTAAAACCTACACTCCGAGTTCGGTCCTAGGTGGTGCCGCATTTTGAATTTTCCCTATCTTGGTGTTTTTATTTCCCTCCCGCGGAACTCTGCAATCATCTTATTACGAATTGTTTGACCCTGCACAGGGCCTTTTTTTACTTTTATTATGCGAACTTTCCATCTTGTTTTCTGACGGCCATTTTTTCCGTAACTTTATAATTAATATCAACTTATTTTCTTTAAATTTTTTAATTCTTCATTTTAATCTTAATTTATTTAATTCTTCATTTTAATCTTAATTTATTTAATCTTAATATATTTCTAATTTTTAAATTTATCTTACCCTTCTACTTTTTGAAGGTTTTAAACTTAATTTTTATATTAATGCAACTGGTAACTTTAAATTTAATTTAACTTAATAATCTTTTCTATTATGCACATATACATTGATAATAAGCATCTTGCGACAGGAGGAAGTCAATAGACCCAGGAACTATACTCTTCAAAAGAAATTCTGCTCAGTTGCCAAAAGGAAAAATTATTAGTTGAGAACGAGTCATTTAATAATTAAAATCCAGAACTAATTTTAAAGTACCAGAAATAATTTTAATTTTAGGAAATGAGAAGTTAAAACCTTTTGAATTTTTTCTAATTGAATGAATTTATTTTTCTTAAAAAAGCAAAATTTGAAAACGGAAATTTGAAAGAATTATTTCAAAAGCCAAAAACCGAAATTTGAGAAAGAAAATTTTAAATTATTATTTCCTTTTTTAAAAAGACTACGGTTTTTAATCATTAAGAAATGAAACTATTATATTTTAAATCGAAAAAGCAACACATCGGGTTGCCATTCAGCTAGTATATATATATATATATATATATATATATATATATATATATATATATATATATATATATATATATATATATATATATATATATACAGAGGTTGTTCACACATTTTTTAGACGATGTATATTGTATTCACAAAACTAAATTACATAAAATTCTTGTCTTTTAAATATTCTATTTGACATCCCTTATTCTGAACTATCTTTCGACACCGCAATTTCCAGGATAATAATGTCTTTTGAAGTGTCAGAAGAGGTATTCTATCCCATTCCTCCTGAACAGCTTTCCAGAGTCCTGTAAGGGTTTTGGGACGACGTTTGGATAATGCAGATTTTAAAAGTCCGAAAGCACAAAAATCCATAGGTGATACATCGGGAGATTTAGTAAGGATATCAGTGAAGGTTATGGCCTTGATACCAGTTTTTTGTTCCATTTCTATTAGGAAATTTACAGTGGATTTTGATGTGTGACTGCTAGCTTTGTCCTGATGGAGTCTCACAGATTGATGGCACTGTGGGTAAAGCGAAGGTATTTCATTCAGAAAAATTGGCGATAAAATATGTTCCTGATAGTATTTGGAGTTAATCTTGACATTTTTTCCACTCTCTTTATTTTTAACTTGCCATTATAAGAAAAACCAGCAACAATCATGAATCCCTTAGAAAAACTTTCTTTCGATTCTTTGAACCATGTACTTAATTTTTTTCTCCCCTTTTGTGATAATAAATGGCTCTTTTTTTGTTGCAATCATTTAAATACACCCATGATTCATCTATTGTGACAATTGTTTTCCATTTTTCTTTGGATAAGTGTTTCTCAAATAGAATTCTGCAGCGTGTCCTGCGTTCAGCGATATGATTTGGAAGAAGACGATGCACATTGCGTTTTTTCGCTTTCTTAAGATTTAAATCAACGTTTATCATTTTGTTTACAGTGGACACCGAGCATTTTAATGATTTTGCAACTGTCCTTTGACTAGGGGGGTTTTCTTTTAACATTAAATAACGTACCTTTGGAATAGTCGAAGGTGTCCGTTTTTTCCTTGGATACTTGTTTGGAATTTTTGTCCCACTTGAGGCTCCAATTTGACGTTTTTTTCCTTTCTTGTTGACGATATTACCTATCGACGCTTTAGATATCACAAAACCATGACTCTCACATCGTTTTTGGATAACGGAGTATGCATATTTCTCTTCGGAAAGAGCATAAATGTAGCCTTCGAACCACTGCTTTGTTAAAAACGCCATTTTGAATAAAAACAAAACTTTCAAGCCGTAGACGATAATTTTGACTTTTAAAAACATACTACAATTGCAATTATTTCTTTTGCAGCAAACGATTTTTTATTACCGCTTACCAAAATCGTCTAAAAAATGTGCGAACAGTCTCTGTCTATATATATATATATATATATATATATATATATATATATATATATATATATATATATATATATATATATATATATATATATATATATATATATATATATATATATATATAATCTCGAGACACTGGTTCTGTGTGTCGGTTGTTACAGTATTTTTCCGATTGCTGGAAAAACTAATGACACAAAATACATATTCATGTTGAAAATAATTCAGGATTACTGTGCTTGCAGACCAGTAGCACAGATGTTTAGTAACACAGCATATGTGCATGTTGCTTTCTTATAAATAAAATTCCTTTTCTGCGGTAAGAGTAAAATGAACTTTATCCTAAACATCCTAAATCTTGTTAGTTTAAATTAGTTAAAGGTTAATATGAGTAAATTCTTTATTATATATGATGGGCTTTTTTTATTATAATTGAAGAACTCTTAACATTTTTATGTAAAAACAAGATTTTGTGTCCAGTATCAAATGATGAGAAAAAATGCATGTTTTTTGTCAAAAAATTAAATTATGCAAAATACAATTTTAACTGTGATCACTTATAAATAAAGTTTAATTAAAAATATGACTATCTCGCAATAGTTTTATATTCATCCAAAAATGAGTGGCATATAAATAGATTTCATTTGTATTGTTGATAGGTAATAAAATTTTAACTCATTAATGAAACTTTAATGTAGTATACAGTAAAACTTGAACCCTTAAAAGCAACAAGAAAACAAAATATCATTTTTATCTAAAGTAAATAAATATTTTTATTTTTTTTTAGTGAGTTTATAATCGTTAGTAACTTCACAAGTTTTTTTCCCGATCATTAGAGTGTAAATACAGACTCCTAATCGTGTAGTAACCCTATATATGGAACTCTAAGAGATGCCACAGCCAATAAAGACGCGAGACAAGAAACATTTATATAACAGGAATTACTTCAGTCCATTTTTCTTCATTTCACACGTAATGGAGATAAAATTTTCAGCCCTACAGAGCAATGCATTGCAATTACGAGTAGTAAAATGAATTTGATCAAGCTTCTGGTGAAAAAATAATATAACTTCTTTCTATCCATTTAGACATATAATCTCCGAATTTATTTTTAAGGGATTACTAAATGTATAGTTTTTTGCGAAATTATAAAATAATTCCACCTTTAAAAATTTTCAAAGTGTCATAAGTTTATTGTAAAAACGGAAGTACTATAACAATCAGGCTGGCAACGCATAACAATGTGACACTGCCACAAAGGTGTAAGACGCTATTACAAATATTTCAATACAAGCTGAATACCCGTGCTTCGCTACGGAGTACATTCAAATTAAATACAACGGTCAATGTATATATATATATATATATATATATATATATATATATATATATATATATCAATCGTAACGGATATTTTTATACACAAAACTAGCTGAAAACCCGCGCTTCGCTACGGAGTACATTGAAATTAAATACAACGGTCAATGTATGCAATTAATTCCAAATATATATATATATATTTATATATATATATATATTTATAATAAATACGACGATCAATGTATACAATTGATGTAAAAAAAACATATTTATAAAAAAATCAAAGGGATATTTTTATAGACAAAATAAAGTCCAATCGTCTGCCGCATTAGCAAGAAAAAAATATTTTTTTGTCTATTTTTTTTTGCACGTGACGATAAATTTATTTAAAGTACCAGAAAAAGAAATCACGTGATCATCATTTAATAAATTAAATACTAAAAATTAATCTTTAGAAATTCACCAAAAATCAGGAAATGGAGGTAAAAATTCGAAAAAAATTTCATTTTGAAGGAATTTTTATGATCTTTCTCGTGATATAAATTTTATAACCCTCAATGTATTATTTTAAATGAAAACGTAAAAAAAGTTTAAAAAACAGCTTAAAAATTTAATTTAAAAAAATGTAAGAAGAATTTTTGAAAAATATTTCTTAGTGCACCCCTATACTATTAGAAGAATCGCCATGCAAAATTTCAGCCCTTTAGATCCAGCGGTTTGGTCTGTGCGTTGTATGTCAGTCAGTCAGTGAATGAATGAATGAGTCAGTTACGGAACTGTTTTTTATATAGACTAGCTGAAAACCTGCGCTTCGCTACGGAGTACATTCAAATTAAATACAACGGTCAACGTATGCAATTTATGCCAAAAAATAAATATATATATTTATAATAAATGCGATGATCAATGTATACAATTGATGTAAAATATATATCTATCTATATATATATATTTAAAAAAAAATCGTAAGGGATATGCATTTTTTTTGGATAATATCCAATCGTCTGAAGCATTAGAAAGAGAAAAAAATATTTTTTTTGTCTATTTAGTTGCCATGCAAAATTTCAGCCCTTTAGGTCCAGCGGTTTGGTCTGTGCGTTGTATGTCAGTCAGTCAGTAAATGAATGAATCAGTCAGTTACGGAACTGTTTTATATATATAGATAATGTAGAAGAAAACATTCAAGTTAAATCTAATAGAACATAATAAAGAATATAGTACGGTCAATATAGTACAGTTTGAGGAACTTTTGCCATACTTTAATATTTTTTTTGGATAATGTCCAATCGTCTGTGCATTAAAAAGAAAAAAAAATATTTTTTTGTTAATTTATTTCGTTGTTGTCCACGTGACGCAAAATTAGTTTAAATATCACAAAAAAAAAAAACCACGTGATCAGCATTTAATAAATTAAATTCTAAATATTAATCTTTAAAAATTCACCAAAAATCAGAAAATGGAGGTAAAGATTCAAAAAAGATTTCATTTTAAAGGAATTTTTGTGATCTTTCACACGTGATCTAAATTTTATAAACCCCAGATTGTTATTTTAAATGCATACTTAAAAGAATGTTACAAAAACAGCTTAAAAATTTAATCTAAAAAAATCTAAGACGAACTTTTAAAAAATATTTCTTAGTACACCCCTACACTATAAGAAGAATCGCCATGCAAAATTTCTGTCGTATAGGTCCAACGGTTTGGTCTGTGCGTTATCTGTCAGTCAGTCAGTCAGTCAGTTACGGAACTGTTTTATATATATAGATAAGCCAGTTGGATACAAAACCCCTTATTTGATAAAATTTCTTCATTTAGTGAAATAAATCGGGCGATCAATATACCCAATCTTTTCTAATATTTTGCAACTTCATTCCACCATAGTTACATAATCGATCGAAAGAAATGTTTGTATCACAAAATTAATTTCCTTAATTAATGAAAATCATTTTATCATCGGTTTCAACAGAAATGTGTTCTTCCTACAGCATAAAAATTCTTTCCGCGATGAAATTTCAGCTCTCTGAGAGTGAGTGGGTATATTACAAGAAGGTCAATAAGAGATTCTTTACTAAATAGTTGGTTAAATTGTTCTGGATCATTAGCTTATGGTTTTCTGATTAAGTAACTCATTAAAGTGTTCAACAGAGCATCATTTGTTAGTGAACAAAATTGCTCGTAAGCGTTGGAGCGTTATAAATTTCGTTGCCTGACAATCCTAATGAACAAATTTCGTTTGTAAATGTTTAGATGTAATATATTGCTGTTGTAATTTCCACTAGACTAGCTTTTTCAAACTTATTTATATAATTATTTCTTACTTGATATTAGCTGTTTATTTTATTTCATGTTACACGAAATATCTCATTTTTGATTTATTTTTCTTAGATTTCAATCCCACTGCATAACTGCTGAAAATGTTTGAAACATTAGATGAGTTTACTTATTGTAAATCACAGAAAGCCCTTTGTTTAATTACAATGTATATGTGTAATAATGTTGAACAGAACAGATTTTTAAAACTTAAAATTGTATATTTTGTTGAACTTTTACACAAAATGCGCAATTTTTAACTTTTTAAAATTTTTTTTATCGCATTCCATAACCATATTGAATATACATAAAATGCTCTGATAAGTTAAAATTTTTCTCTTTAGGGAACGCCCAATACTGTTGTAATAGTTTCTACTAGAATAGATTTCTTAAAGCTAAAATTTATGTGTTTATTTGTATTAATGTTTTGCTTGAGAAACCTCACTTTTATTTTGTTCATATTTTCTAGCCCATTTAATAACGGTATTGACGTTATTTAAAACCCTCTAGTGAGCTGATAGTTTGGTATTCACGGAAAGACCATTGTTTAGATATAATAAACTAAAGTAATAATATCCATTAGACCAGACTTTTATAATTTAAATTTAACTGTTTATTTTATTTTAATGTTTTGCTCGAGAAATCGTACTTTTTTGTTTTGTTAATTTCTATCCTATTGCATAGCTGTATTGAATACATTTAAAACACTCTAATAAGGTCACATTAAGCGAATCAGTGTCAGAACAATTTTTCAAGAATTCATCCAATGCGCCTTTTACACATCAAAAGATAATCATCGATCAATGTGGGAGGTACGAAAAAGCCCCTATACGATTTTGTATTTAACGGAGCCACTGTCATAAACAGTAATTCATAAATAGTTATTTTGTTGCATTTATTTTCCTCTTAAAACAATATAAAAGAACAAGGTTTTAGGGTCTAAAATTTATATTAACAACTACATTAAAAAAGTCATTGAACTAAATTATATATTTACAAACGTTATAAAAATAATAAAAATTATAAAAATTAAATGTTTTCTCTATTTCAAATTGCAAATTAAAAGAATCCTTTACTAAAATTGTTTCTTAAATTAGTCCTATAGTAAATCCTATCTATAAGTACTACCTAAAGTCCTAAATAAGTCCTAAAAGTATTTTTTAATACATACTCGTTGGAATTGAAAGTAAGTAATTCCTTCCCTGAAAGACACATTTACTAGAAAACATTGCTCCCTTTCACTTCTCATTCGTTATATCGATAGGAAATATCTCTTAATAAAATTCCTTTTGTTTTTTTTACTTCAGCTAATAACTATTAATCATGGAAATGAAGACCATCATTCCTTTTAGTATAGTCCCTGGAGTGTTCACACTGTTAATCCGAATGTTTATAGCCCTTTACAAAGGTAAGAAGGCTGCCATTTTTTGGGAATGTTATAGAATTTTATTGGTCATAGAGTAGTTACAACCTCTCTTCCTACCAACATTATGATTTTCCTAATTTTGTGATGAAAAAAAAAACTGAGGATTGCTTTGAAGTAGATAAATAAAAAGTATTGCCATTAAGGATAAAAATGAATTAAGATTATTTTACGTACAATATTAGGATATGACAGTTTGGAAATTTAAGTATATGAAATAATTAATTAACATGTTTAGGATGATGATTATGGAGCCTAACGTAACTTTCTAACTTGACTCATTGCAGAATTCATAGCCATAACAACTCTCTAACTCTCTCTCTCTCACTATATATATATATATATATATATATATATATATATATATATATATATATATATATATATATATATATATATATATATATACGTGAAATGACCGGAATTGTCATCTCCTGAAAATACTGCAATCGAGGCCGTAACAAAAAGATTCCAAATCTTAACGAATAACTGAAGTTTATTGACGAAACACAGCGGCACATCTTAATCACTTTGAGTCAGCCCAGCGTCTAAATCGTAGCGTTCGAAAATAGAATTAGGTCAGAGAGAGGTTGCCAGAATTGGCGGAGAAAGTTAGTATGGAAAGGTGAAGCATCTCGCCAAGGAGTCGGAAAGGTTACCAGATGAGAAAGGAAGTTTCAGAAAGGGCGATTATAAGTTATTAATAATATTATCACGCACACGCACACACGCACTCACACACACACACACACACACACACATACATATATATATATATATATATAGAGAGAGAGAGAGATAGATAGATATAGATATGGTTCCCGGTATAAAGGGCTGAAGTCATAACAGTGATTTAAATATACCAAGCTATTGGCCTTTATACCAATGGCGGAACAATAATTTCGATTTGAGTCTTTTGTACAAAGAAATGTACTTTTGTATACAAAATTGATAGACAAAATTAACCCTCTGATACAACTCAAAAGATTTTTTTTATCAATACAAACAAATATCTGAAAATCACTTTCTTTAACTTAAGCCCTTTATACCGGGCACCATATATATATATATATATATATATATATATATATATGTGTGTGTGTGTGTGTGTGTGTGTGTGTGTGTGTATTAATTAATTTATTTAATTATTTATTAATTTCCTATGGTAGGCAGAATTCGAAATTCTTGATAAAAAGATTGGCGACAAAAGAACGGACAAACAATACAAAAATAAATCCATTCTAGACCCATCAGTGAAAATGTGAAACCGGATAACAGTTTAATTCATTGCATACTACTTTGTATAATATCAAACTCACTATGAAAGATGTTAAACTGTATTATTAAATCTCAGACTTTATGTAATAATTCTGGAAACTTTAATTGTTGAGTCATGGTTAAATATATGTCAATTCTAATCGATATTAATGATTCACTCATATTTATTTAAATAAATAAATTAAATTAAATAACCCATGTACCCCATTCCGGAAATTTTGCCCGTCCCCTCAGATAATGAATAGATTGCTGATCCTAACAAACTTGTACGTTACACAGAGAGAGAAACACTAGTAGAGTCCAAAAATTCTAAGAAACATTGAGGGCATATGTAGGTCTGGAATTTCTACGTTTGATAACATTTATTAGTGTCATACCGTATATTCAGACTAAGGTTAATAAACCACCATGAAAGAAACTTGTTTAAGACAGTAAGTGGTAATGTTAAAATGGTTGTCTTCTGAGTACATATTAGTCGCCGTTACCTCAGAGCAGATTGCAATTTAAATGGTTGTAGGAGTTGTAAATTGTCATTTGTTCAGTTTTAGTGATCTTCTTACTTATACACGATGCTCATCACCTCCCTAATTCTTAAGTTATTAATTAATTTTGATTTTTCTTGACTTAAAATCTTAAATAATGGGAACAAAAGAAAATATTCAAAGATATTTTTTACTAAATTTTTAATTGAAAGACAATTTGAAAGAAGAGATTGCTTTAATTAGAGTGTTGGGACCCCAAGTGTAAATGAATGCAAAAATAGCATGCAAATACGGAAAATATTGCTCTGAACTTTTTTGAGGTCCTTTGACATTTATTCCCCCAATGCCATTTTATATGTTTCAGAGATGTCCTTCAATTAAAGTAATTAATTAAATTTCAAAAATTCATCTGCCTCTTGAAAGTTCTTCAGCATTTCTTCAAATCTTTATGTACTGCATGAAAAAAAACGTTATTTTAAATTTCTTAAACAACTATAAGTGGTTTTATCCTGTTTGCATCTATTCAGTGAGACTGAGTATGATTAATGGTTGCACACAACTCAATTGGCCTTTTCAGATAAACTCTCGAACTCTCTTACGCATTTATTATGCGCGTTAATTTCAAAAGCGGTTTTTCAATGAATATGAAAAAAAATCCGTTTCTTGTGTGTTTTCATACCGGTGGTATAATTAAGATAAACTAGATATATTGAAGTGAAAAAGAGACTCTTATGCTCGCTTTAATGAGAGAAGTCCTCAGGTTTCTCTCCGTGTGAGCTCTAATCTGCTGGCATTTCTGCTGCCTGAATTGAATTTTCTTGTAATGGGATTGATTGGATTTCGTTTTCTTCAGTGACGCTGTCTAGACATTCAATATATATGAAACAGTTTCTCAGTAAATAGAAATTCTACACGCCTGATTAAATAACAAGCTATGTAAAGGCGGTGGATTTACTTAAATTGAACTTCAAAGCCGACGACATTTTTGAATATTTGAAAACGTTAACTTGAGCTGAAAACTGAAATATAACCGATGATTAATCTCGAATGGAAAATGATCAGAACGAAAAATGCGTAAATACACAAAAATGCCTAATGCGATAAGTGAAAGAATGATGATGTGGAGTTGAAATACTGCATATTTTCAAAGCAATGTACATTTCATTTTTATTTATTAAAATAATGATTTGGTACGTCATATCTATGAATGCCCACATTCATGATCATGTATCGCTGGATTTTGGGTCAAAGGATATATCAGTTTTCTGTTTGTTGAGTTAAACAGCATACAGATGTATTGAAGGCTATGACCATTATAGCACATTTTAATGATGTAGATTCCGGAGCTTATCATGCTACTCATTAAAGAGTCGACTTCTGTCAACTTAAAGGAACTATAATAACGTAAAATACTTAAACAAAAAAATAAATCAAATTATGGAATTTTCTTTAACATTTTGTTATTTATCTCAAGGATAAATTATGGTGCCAGTTTTTACTAGCACACATTTACCTAATCATTTTATCATTTTCTGTTAGTAATTTCAAATATATATATATATATATATATATATATATATATATATATATATATATATATATGAATGAAAGAAAGCTCTACCAAGTTTTCTCAGATTTTTAGGACGATGTAGCTATAATATAGACCCTAGACTGATTTTCTAAACCTGAAACCTTATTAATGATTGAAATCAATTGATTTCGTCTCGATGACCTTTGTTATGACCTAAGAATAATTGGAGTGAACCGATGGAGGGCCATTGCACGGGATCGAGCTAGGTGGGGAAAAATTGACGAGACAGACTTGGCTTGTAACATGCTGTAGTGCTAGCGAAGAAGAAGAAGAAGACCTTTGTTATGTATTCTGACTTCTCTATGATACTTTTAGCTTTGTAAATCCTTTAGTTGTCTTCCTGATTATTTGGCTTGTATTTAAGTTGACAGAATTTGGTAAAAGTTGCTGTACGGCCTGCCAGATAAAATATCCTTTTAAGTATAAAGGTTCCTTATATTGTTCACATCTGGACACGAGCCTTATTAGAGTACATTGATATAGGCCTCACAGCATTTTGGTTCCTCCCACTTCAGCAAGAACTTTTAGTCTACAGGAAAGCTATAATGTTTTATTGTACCTTCTGTGAACTCTACTTTCTCTTGAGTGGTGTAGGATCAAAACTAGCAATCTCCATCAGACTTTTTTTTTCATCTTACAGTAAGGGGAAAAGAAGTATATCTTGTGCATTTCTGAAGATACAAATTTGAAATTACCTTAAGAAAAATTCTCACTTTATTTTTTTATTAGTAGGCCATTTTACAAAAATTTCCGTTTTTAATTGATTGATAAACTATAAGTAAATATCGTTTACTTAGTTTTTAAAAATAGAAATTGATTGTTTTGATCCTAGGTGACTCATTTGAATAAAATAAAATTTTTTTAACGGCAGAGCACGTAACAATGTTTGGACGTTTAACGGCATTACATTGAGGTTTTAGCCCAAACCTTTAATCAAACCTTTTTGGGAGTCTGAGTTAATGTTGCTTATACCTTTTGACTCTACTCCAAATACTAGTTAAAAAGCATGATGTTAGGCAATTGAAAAACTGTAAGTGTAAATATAAATAGTTGTAAATACAAAATGCTAAGGCATCATCAATTCAGTAGTAATGCAAGTCAGTAATACAAATAATTTTCTACTAAGCATAAAAGTTTGATGATTAAAGGATATGCTACAGAGTTCTAATATCATATTATTTAAATTGCTTGATTCCTTTAATTTCATATTTTAGGATTGAAAACCTCTCTTCAATTTGTGAGAATAAAATACTATGCAGAACATTTTTATTAGGGAAAATAAATCAATATAACTAAGCAACAGAAATACTTTTTTTAATTATACAGAGCGTGAGAGCAATGTTCTAACAAACAAAACTCACTAAAACTCTTCAACGATGATTAATTAAATTTTTGTTCTTTGAACTTAAATGATTCTAATTGTCTACACATTTCATTAAAAAGTTTAATAAATTAATAAGCATTTTTTTTCGACTAATTTGTAAGGTAAGCGTTTACAGTTGAAGTTTTCAATTAATTGGAAGTATCAACTTAACACGTCATTTTTCAAAAGAAAATTTATTGAATAATTACTATAGTACATATCATAAAAACAAATGTATAAGCTATCATGGTGAATGTGAATAAAATATTAAATGAATGAAAAAACTATCGTAATTTCCAGTCCAGGAAATGAACTGAAGGAAAGTATGTTTCACGCTAATTAAACTATCGTGGTTAAGTTTACTCAGAAATATTTATATAATGACGCTATAGATCCATATATATACATGTTTATATTTTTACCTTAATAAAAATTAATTATATTTTTATTTAAAAAAGCATTTTAGCTTTTTAAAACGCATTTATATAAACACAGGTACGGTTAAGAATATTAATATGTGTAAAATATTATAAAATGCACAGGATACCAATAATGATTTAAAATGCAAATATTTCCAGTATGTGTCTTAAAAGTTTTGCCTCTCTCTGTATTCCTATCCAGTTTTCAATACCAATTCTATTCCATCTAAGTATTCGACAAAATCCTTGCGATAAATACCTTCGAAAATGCTTACACAGGGAACATCGCTTGTTGCCACACCCTCCTGCCCTGGCGTAAACGGGATAAAACGATACTTTCAAATGTTAATATATTTTTAAAATTTGATAAATCTAACTGGAACACTTTGATTAATGCACCTAAAGAATTGTGAGAACGACATACAGCTTTCTCAGGGTTGTTCGCAGGGCAAGTTTTTTTTTTTTTTACGAATGTGAAATACATGACCAAAAAGACAATCCAAATAAGGTTGTCCACAGACTGCAACTATCGAGGGCAAACTCACAGAAAAATTATTCCAAGATTATTTTCGAATATAATTCTATAGAATCAGCTTATGATATTTTAACTTAACATTGACAAAGAGAGGGGGGAGGTGTCTGCTTTTAGTTGTTCAAAAATCCGCCTAACCGAAGACTTACAACCGAAGAAGGCATGCGTTGATCAGTACAGATGTACGAGTATCATGAAAACTGCCAAAACAGTGTCCATATTGCAGAATTACATGCCTTCCAAACAAGCCACTCCCATTGTTATCCCAAACACTTTAAATTGTGTTTTGGAAAACAAACACTAGCGAGCCTCGTTGAATTCTACTTGGGAAATTGCAGAGACATCGCTTTTTTATGATACCAAAGTCATCACAACTTCTATCGCAGATGGTAGCTCTGTCAACAAAATTTAGTGGCTCTGGTACGTTGTCAGTGGAAATTTATTAAAATAAACAAAGTCAGTGGCGTAGCGAGCTTAACTAGCGTCCGGAGCACGATACATTTTTGGCACCCCCCACCCCTTATGGTCTTGGGGACCAAATGGTCTAATTGACTCAGCGGACTTGGGGACCATTTGGTGCCCCTCTGCGAGTGGCGCCCGGGGCATGATAGACACACTTGCCCCCCTCTCCCTACGCCACTGAACAAAGTATATCGACAGCTGAAACTTGCCCCTCGAAAATCACTGTCGAATCACCCATAAATTGACTAAATCTAAAACTAATCAGAAATATTACCTGAGATATTCGTTGAGTATTTTTTGCTCAACATTGAGTGTTATTTGCTCATTATGTATTGCGATAATCTTGATGCTATGCAAACAACTATAAACGGGGTTAACCAAGAACACATCACGAATTGTTTTATATGGTCGATCATGATATTTACGAAGCTTCCGCTACTTGATGTTAATTTGCCAAACGCAGTGGCGTAGCGAGGGGGTCTATCATACCCCGGGCGCCACTCGCACAGGGGCGCCAAATGGTCGTTTTCACTAATTCTATATATTATATTACTACATATGTTTTTCGGAAAGGGAGGCGCCAAAAAGGTATCGTGCCCCGGGCGCCAGTTATGTTCGCTACGTCACTGGCCAAACGCCATCCCAAAATAATTTTCTAAAACTGAAGTTGACACTGATATTAAGGAAGTATACTTAAAGTACCGTATGTTGCAATAAGCTATTATATAATATCGTAAAAAAATTTATATATTTCATCCGAAATGTTTCTTTTCTCCTCCTTAAAAGAATATTATTAAATTTTATTAAATGAATCATTAATGAAAAAAATTAGTTTTTCTTCTGATTGCAATTGCTTTGAATATTTTAAAAGCAAATATATTGCATAAAAATTATTTTCGCTCATTTTCTTTAATCGAACTGGGCATTGTGATTTATTGATGAGATTTGAATTAAAAGTGCATGCGAAAATTATAAATATTTAGCTAAATGTAAAATATCTGAGTTTCTATTCATCTTGTTATCAGTTTTTTTTTTCAGGCATACATAGCATAATATTATATTTATATCATATTGGTTCAATCCAAAAAAACTACATTTAATAAACACATTTTCTGCACTGATATTTTTGTGGATATTTTAAAGAAAACCTGCTGAAATTGCTTTTTGGGGTTTCAAATAATAATTTCTTTTTATGCATGAAGATTTGAGATTCTGTACCATATTTTAAAGCTTAAGAGTATGGAAAATCTTTTAGTTTAATAACTTCTATATATATATATATATATATATATATATATATATATATATATATATATATATATATATATATATATATATATATATATATATATATTTATTCTTGTAAATGGAAGAGGTGATTGCAATTTAAAGTACTTCTGATACAATTTTGAAACTATTTTGAAATGCATGTCGAGTATAAGATCACTTACACATTGTCTTAACTTATTTGATTAATGAATCTTGAAGCTTTAATAATTAATTATCGCAATACTAGGCCAATGGTTTAATTAATTGTCAATGTCAATCCAATTTTCTAGTCCTAAATTTCAAGGAAATGAAACACTGTAGGATGCCTTTTAATTACATAAGAAAACGTAACACAAATATTTAATGGCTTCAGTGATTGGCACATATGAGCGAAATACATTTATACAGATTAAACCGTTAATTACATTGCGATTCAGGGGTAAAAACTGTAAGTCTGGAGACCTTATAATCTTCAAAAATCGAAACGTTAGGAGTCGTAAAAGCAATACAAAGCGACAACGTATAGTTGTGAGTTCTTAAATAAAAATATTCTTTCTACTCAATATTCAGAGTTATAATTTAACTTTAAAATCATGTTTTTAATTCTATAAGGGTGATTTGTTATACGGGATTTCACTTCAAGGTGAGAAAAATTTTATAAGTCTGTTTACTCGTATTCTCTTCTAATTACTCTAAAAGAGTGATTGCCACTTATGCGTGTAAAGGAATGAGAAATATGATCTATATTTATCTTAAAAAGTTCATCATCGCCAGTATGTAACACTGAACGAATCTATTAATACTCTAATAATATACTCTGACTCATACTTCAGATACATGTAATTGAAATGTAATATATTATAAGATGTCAATTTGACAAAATTAAAATTAAAATTTTGGCAAAATAAGAGGAAAAATGCCACTCTTCCTGACTTTTTCCGAAATTTTGTTTTCCTGGCTGCTAGATTTATTTTTTAATTTATGAATTCTTGGAAGTGTATGAATTAAAATTTTTTTCTCCTGGGGGTACATTAACTCATAAAAATAACTTAGCAAAGCAAAAGAACTTATTCTTTAAATATTTGAAAAATAATACCTATTAATAAAATTACATATAAAAAGACATAACCCCCTCCCCCCAAAAAATTATTAATATTTAAGAGCAAAAATAGAACATGTCAATCTATATGAGATATTCTTAAAAAACTCTACTGTAACTTTTAAGCGACGTTCAAAAGAGGTTTCATTTGTAATCGTCGAAGCTGTTGTTAGGAATAGAAAATAGCACACGCAGAATGCCAATTTATAATCTTCTAAATATTCCTCTTGGGATTACTTAGTATTTTCCTAATGCTCATTCAGTTCCTGATGCAATTTCGTTAAAAATCATCCTTAGAAATAATGTTTAGGAGCTTTCTCGTTTCCTCTTTATCTGTTCTATTCTGTTAAATGACTTCTTTTTAAAGAACATTTGCAGTTTCGAAAAAAAAACTAGGAATCGTAGTTAACGATGTCAGGGCCATAGAAAGGCTGATGAA
Organism: Dolomedes plantarius; assembly: GCA_907164885.2. Lineage (NCBI taxonomy): Eukaryota > Metazoa > Arthropoda > Arachnida > Araneae > Dolomedidae > Dolomedes > Dolomedes plantarius. The sequence continues at coordinate 14,625,381 of OU015496.1, forward strand.
TTTGTATTATTGGGGTACCTTTTAGAAAATCGTAGTTTCGAAATGATTAAAAAGCGGGCAAGTGGTCATTGGTTAAGCTGCCACAGTCCCCACTTCTCTAAAATGAAGTCATTTTTTACCATGGTTTTATTAACTTGCTTTCTTGTTTGTTTGTGTGTGTGTGTGTGTTTGTCCGGTACAAATCTTGCAATCGATTTTTAACTAACTTCCCTACTAGCTAGACATTTGAAACATTTAGAATAGCTCAGAACAGGATGACAATGCATTATTTTAATACTTTTAGCCATCTTTAACCAGAAATTGAATTCATTTTCAGTTAATTTTGTGTTGTAGACTGGTGCAGCCATCTATCGGCCGGGACGGGAACGAAAAGTTAAACACAAGTTAACTTCCAATTAACTTCATTTTCTTTCAAGTTGATGGGTTAATTCATCAAAAAAATTTTAAAAAGTATTTACTAATACATAGAATTGTCATGTTTATATGATTCAACAGAAAATTTAAACAACATGGTATATAAAAGTTCTTTTTATCTTGTAATTATCTCTATTATTGCTTAGTGTTCTGAATTCTCTGAAGTAAATCTCTCATTTCACCTCGAACCATGCGCAATGAATCCGTAACTTACAATATCTACTCTTCATTGTAAGTTATGAATTGAATTGAATTGAATTAACTTACATTGTCTCCCCAATAAAGTACTTCAGTTCTTACAATCTTTACACATCGGCTATCATTCTTCGGGCGTTTTCCATTGAGAACAGCAGCCCCACGATTCATCTTCATCCTCTGTAGCGATCTTCATCATTTCTTTAATGACCTTTTTGTTGAAGCTTTTCTGGCGTTGTCCAGAATAATCTCCGCAATATTGTCCTTTCCCTGTAATGCATGTCTAAACCATTGGAATTCGTTTTACGATCGAGCAACACATACCGAGATCAGTCACGTAAAACTTTGAATTAAAAAAAATTAAGCAGGGTTCTTAAAATGTCACGATATTATTCATAACCTCGTCAAGGGATGATTTTCATCGACTGCAACTGGGAAGTGCTTTACATTATTAGGCATCCCAGTTACCGTTTATTTGCTATAGCAGATATAACTTTGTACTGACATGCACCCCAAGTCCATGAATCCTTTACTTATAACCCGTATATCGTCCAGAGATTCTTCCTTAAAAATCTTAATAATCAATATACAGTCGAACCTCCATATATCGAAGTAGCAAATTGCCGGAAAAAAAATTCGATATATAGAAATTTCGATATATAGAATTGATCTTAGTTTTATCATAATTCTCCTAAAACATTACAATTAAAGCTAATTTTCGTATACGAAACTCCATTTCTAATTTATATGCGAATCACATTAAATGAAAGTTAATAATTAAAAAATTAATTAATATGAAAGATTAAAAAAAACAATAATTCAGGCAGTGGTTACAATGATCACAGTTACATTCTTAAAAAAAAAAAAAAAAAACTATGAATATCTTGCTGAACAGCCAGTTTTGCAGAAAGTGCATCAAAGAAATGTTGGCATTTATTCAGTCCACTAAAAACTTCATCAGGGACATTTTACGCGAATTGAAATCCACGACGTATTGTTTCAAACTCCAAAAATTAGGAGATTTTATTCTAAAGTGGAATAAAATCTCCCAATATGTCTCGAAAAAAATTTCGATTTATAGAGATTTTTTCGATATATAGAAAGAGTTTTTCTATGTAATGAACATGGATATTTGCTAAGAGTTCGATGTATAGAAAATTTCGATATGAGGAAGTTCGATATATGGAGGTTTGACTGTAACTGTTTATTCCTACACATGTAAAATTTTCAGTCAAAGTAGGAAGCAAATTCCCTGCTCAGTGGAGTCGTTAAAATTTCTGAAATTAGAAATGCGACAGACACAATTTTAATTCAAAACCAAGTCGTATGTCAGGCAAATATATAACATCGGTACAGCATGGCGGATCAAGCACACAATCACATGAAAGGATCACACCAGTTAATCACAATGGCGGCTCCAAGGGAGGGGGGGGGGGGTCAGTAGGGGCAATTGCCTCTCCCACAAAATCCCGGCGTATTTTTTTTCATAGCCGAAAATTATATAATCGTAGACCTAATACTAAATGAGTTTAAATTTAAAGTGAGACGATGTTTATTTCTTATATATATATATATATATATATATATATATATAACCCTGAGAGCCGACGTTGCTCCCCCCCCCCAAAAAAAAAGAGAAAAAACTCTGGACTGTATCCGCCCCTTTTCAATCATTCGTTAAGACACGCAGTCTGCATATCACATATGTAAATTTCTGTAAAAAAGCAAAATATGAATAGAATGGTATTAATTTACTATACATATATTTTATTTTGAAAAAAAATATATGTTATGTTGTTCTTTGATATTTCATTAAATGACTTTTAAAATACTTATATTTATATTATCTTTTTTAGGTAAGTTCTTTGACAAAAAATACCAAAGAATTTCAGTTTGGAATTTTCTCAGCTATATCACCAGGAAACACTTCTCGAGCAAACACAACATTAGTTACGTATTCTGGTGAGTATTACAGCCAAAAGTTTTTCTCATTTAAAATATCGGTAAATCTAAATGAAATATCTTCTTTTCGGCAACTCACACTTTGACACCGCAAAACGTTTGCATTAGGACCGGCAAATACAGAGAGAAATTGATTTTAACTGAAAAGTGACTGACTAAGATAAATGTGAGGATTATTCAATAATATTGAATGAAATTTTTGCCCTAGATCTCTAAAATACAAAACCAAAAACTACGTACTTTCCTCCAATTACAATGCTTTTTGAGGCATAATAGTTCATTCACTTTATGATTGTTAATAAACGACGTAAAAAAATGAGGTAATCTGAATACCTGTAAAAACAATGTAAAGCTACCTTCATTTGGGTGAGTTTGAATCCTGAAACAAGCATGGATGTCTTCTTTTAACCTCAAAGGGACCAAAGTCCGTTCACCTACTCTGAACTTCTTTAATAAAGCAGTCATCAAAACACATGCATTATTTGAAAGAATGTCCTAAGAGTAAAGGTCTTCTGTAAAGTGTCTAAGAAAAGTGTATGTGTTCTTGTTAAACAATAAAATTTAGTTAGAAAATATTTTAATAATTTCCTTAATCCATCTGTCAGACCGCACGCCAAGCATTGGCTTGGCGATCGCCGTGTAGACACTACTTTTGGCAGAGCTGCCCAGAGACTTTACGGGACCTGGGCAAACTTCTGTTAGGGCCCCAAGAAAAATAAAAAACGGAAAGAGACGAAAACACACATTCAAATTAAGTTACTCATACTTAAAATTTTATTACATGAATGATTAACATAATTATTATATTTCATTGCACTGCTCTCTTGTTATATTCTCCAATAAATATGACATTTTGCATCTACAAAACTTTTTTCCTATCTATTTTAGTAGTTAGAACTGTCTTCAATTTATCAGAGAGAATGTAATTTTATAGCAGTCAGGACAATTTTGGAGTAAGAGAAATCTAAATAATAGAATAATTTTTTTAAATATTTTATGGGTAGTCTTTTTTCAGGAGATTATTTTGAATTTTGAAGTATGGTGCAAGTTTCAGAATTTTCTTTTGGATGAAATCTAATAAATTATTTTTTAATTTTTTGGGGGGCCCCTCCGGCAGTTAGGGGCCCGGTGCAAAATGCCCCAGTTGCCCCCTTAGTGGGCTGCCCTGACTTTGGATAGTCAGCATCTATCTGTTCAGTTAACTAGTTGGTTGGGACCTGAGCTCTTGTAAGACTCGGTTGCTTCCATATTCAAACATTTCTACTATGTTCTCATAGGATTTTTATTAGTAAACACTCCTTGCTATTGTTGAATTCTACTACGTTTTATTCGTGATACAGTCCGCTTATACACCGACCATAAAAAGTTTCTTATAGACAATTTCCTACTTTATTGCACGACCACGCATATACATCATCCTTTTTTCGGCAGTGACTTTTTTTTTGTGGGTTATCTACATTCTAAATTGAAATTTACTTTCCAATCTTCGCATATTTCCCTGTAATAATTAAGATATTTCCTCGCAACAAATAAATGTTATATGTGAAGAAAAAAAAGATTTTCGTAGCTGGAAATGTTTATAATAATTCATTGACACCCTAACTAAGACGCTATTATAAGCGTTTCTACATTTTTAATGGGTCTTAACTTATTCAATATATTCTGCTTCAATGTTGTTCAATGTTTATCTGTTGGTTTCCTGTTGAATCAGCTTCATCCCATTCGTTCGTACTAGATCAGTAGTGTGTACATTTATACAACCGGAAATCTTTATTTATGTTGTTAATGTAGAGATTCTAATTTGTAATCATCGGTCTAGCAGTCTTAAATTAGAACTATCTGAAAATGAGCCAGAGTGTTAATTAACACGTACAGATTGCTAATGCACCGGTTATTTAAATGGATATTTAATGAGTTAGTTAACATTAATCTTAAAGTGATGAAAAATGTAGTACTTCGGTAAAATGATTTCATTGGGTATATACATAACAGAGTTAAAATTTTCATAATTTTTTCTTCATGAAAGCTCGCGAACCTAGCCACTATTTGAAATAGACGGTATACTACCACATTTGAATTAATGATCTAGCATTTTTTTCAATTCATAAGTTTTTGAATTTCAGTTTATAAATCTCTTTCAATACACAATTTATGCATGTGAGAACTAAGCAAAATTAGTTTAGAAATAGGGGATTTCTTAAATCAGATAATTTTAAAAAATACCTAGGTAATAAATAAATATATTTATTTTCTAGTAATACAAATGATCTCATATTCTCTAATCTAAATTAATTCTATGATTTCATTTAATTCAGAAAATTTTTGGACGTGAAATATTAAAAGTAACAGATATACTTTAGTTCCGAAACATATATTCAGTTTTATAAAAAAAAAACATTAATACATGCTTTTATGTAACTTTAATTAAAATATTTAACCTTAATTTATGAAATAATGTATTCACACGTACCATTTTCAGGAAAAACATTAATATTCATTTGAAATTAGAAAGAGAGTAAGGCATCGGAATATTTATACATTAGTCCCAACAGCAACTTACTTACAATTCATTTTTCCATAAAAATATTATATATTTCTAGCTCTGCTAATTCGTAATATATTTTTTTTTAAAGAAGAAGTATAAATGAAAGTGAGCAAAGTCTCTTCTGAAGCTTTTGGCTTGGCTTTTAGTGTATTGAGTTGAAAGAACGGTTAATCATCGAAATGTTGCAGTTCCATTTAGAGACAACACTCTAGAGACCTATGGCTTTTGGAGATCTTTATAATACCCCCAGCTTTTTTATTTTATTTATTCTTTTAAGAAAGTATTCGGTGAATGACTAAGTTACATTACTGTTACCAGGCAAAGTTAAAGATTCCACAGTACATTTAGCCCGTTTCAGGGCGTAAACTGACATTTATCTTTAGCCACTTTTTTAGATACATCTTAATAAACTCAATGTACCGGGTGCGATAAATTGTGTTTACGAAAGACTTTAAAAATTAGAAAATGTTTTGTACAAAGGAAAAGTATCTTATTGTGACAACTATTTCTTAAGCTTTATCTAACAGAAAATTGGATTTTTTTATGAAATCAGGGAAAAAAACATTTTATTTTTTTCTATACAAATACATAGGGTAACTCTAGGATAGATGGCCGTAGTTTTTAAAGATTGTAATAAAAATTCTTAGAATGCAAACACAAGAAATATTTATGCATATTTAAAATTCTTATACATATATAGAGTATACTAAGGGGCACTCTATTTGAATTTGATACAAACACAGTTTATACATGAAACAATGTTTATTGAATTCGTTGCACATATAGAATTTGCTTTTACAGCAATAAGCATACGTACTACTTGTACGGAATATATATATTAGCATTCAATAAAAATGCACTTTGCCATACTCACAAACCAGCAGAGAGTCAAACTAGCAGTTCTGCCACGTAAACTTTGGGCCCCCTAAGCACTAGAGCCGGTTAACACCTGGAGCTGTTTACCTCGTAGCTCCCTCTCACTTATCTATCAACCTTAACAAAAACCTTTTTTCAATCTCTGTATTAATCAAGCTGCTTGGTATTTATACCAAGCGCGTATGCCGAAATTAGCATATCTCAAGCAGCTTCTTTAATTTGTTCACTCAAAAGTTCGATTCTTGTGAATCGAATCTTATGTATACCTTACACATACACTCATCATATTTTCGACAAAAAATAATTAAACATTGAGAACAAATAGTGGGAAACATAGTTTGAAATTAAAATGGCAGTTGGCCATCTCTCCTTCAAGCCAAGGAGAGATGGTGTAAAGCATTCACTGGGTAGGGGAAAAAAAAACAGCGATACAATCTAATAATATTTAAAATGAACAATTTATTTACAGAATGATTGAGTCGGTGAAATTTATGAAGTTACAGGAGAGATGCTGTCTAATGATGTGCGGATATACAAGTCAGCTACCACCTCAGTTTATATTAGATGTCTAACTGCACTCAGGTTACGCACTGGAACTGGTGCACTGGAACTCAGGATGAATATCGATCACTTCTGCGAGAGTTCAAGACCACAGAACTCAATAATTGTCCGGATCCTTCTGGGATCATAAGACAAGCTAGGTAAGATGCTGGAGGTAGACAGGAATTCGATAAAACTCTTCGACTATCACAAGGACTTATCGAGGTTTTTAATGTTGTTTGCAAGGCCTGAGTATAGCTTCTCAGCTTAAGATCATAAACTCTGCCTTCAATTTGTTTCTGCTAGAAATAGTCGACTAGACGCCAAACGATTCTTCTCCGAATCGTAAGTAGAGCGCTATGCCTCACAGAGGACTTGTAACAGAGTCACGACTGCAGTTGCCTGAGTAGCTTGTCTCAGGTTGAGAACTTAGATCTAACTAATTTTTTTAACTCTCGTAGCGACGCACTTTCAATTTGTCGCTGCTATTGCTCTAAATTTTTAAAGGACTCTCATTGGCGCCTTTTAAAGTGACCTCGCCTCTGTCGAGTTTTCGTTGGCCGGCACGTCTAACGTCAACAGCTGTTTGGATCCGCCGCCAGATTCATATTTTTCCCGATCATCATAAATCAGGGGTAGTGTCTGTGACTAATTCATTTCAGCCGTACCTCTGAATTTTCAGATATGCGGACGCCTTGTCGTTTGGTGCTGATTGTAAAAAAAAAACCCTTTTCTGCTGTTCCTCTTTTGTCAGCTTAGCTTAGGTCGTTCCGGATCTCGTTGTTGCTTTTTTCCTGGAACGTGAATAAAAAGAAGGGATCTTGTTTCTTAAGATTGTAAAAATCAATGGATTCTTCACAATGCCCAACCAATACAAGAAGGAAAAAGTGAAGTTGAAATAGCAAATAACAACACATTTCATACAGTTAATCATGAAAAACTTGCAATTTGCAAAGATGCAATTATATCACGGAAAATGAGTGAATAAAATTCGAATAAACAACATATGAAGTATAATTTCAATCCTTCACTTTTCGTAAACTTTTACCGCATTTTTGGCAAAGGTCTTGATAGTTTGTACACGTTTCATGGAACCACTTTAGGCACCTTATACACTTTATCCAGTAACCCTTTATGGTTATGGTATTGTAATCTTATCCCCAACCAACACAGTGATCCTTATCCAATTCTATTCCCTCGGAATTGTAGAATCTGATAATATCAAATGTATTCCATCTTCTTCGCTACTGGAAATGTCGTGTTTTTGTTTCTTTCTGACGTTTATTTTAGGCTTTTTACTGGTTTTAAGCTTATTTATCAACTTTATCTGTTTCTGGGATGAAAGTTTCCGACGTTTGTCAATATTTTCTGGTGATGTCTAAAGCATACCTACCTGTTTGGTACGTTTTCTAACTGTTTTTGTCATGGTTACATTAGGAACTGGTGCATATAATATAATTATAAACATAAAAGTTATATAATTGTTTTAAATATAATTATGTTTTAGTTAAAATTCTCACTCCGTATAATTTTTTAATATTGATTAAAGGTGGTCATCTCTCCTCGATTTTCTGTGGCCATCTATCCTGAAATCGAAGGGCAGATGGCCACCCAATTTAAAGCATCACTCTGCCATTGTACGTCTTTGTTTTAGGATTAGAAGCAAAGATTGCATTATATACGTGCCTTAAAAATCCGTAAAGTAAATAAAAATGTAACGTACGTATTGAAAAACATTCAGACACCTAACTCAAAAGAAATATTCAACCACTAAATTAAATAAACATTAAAATTTCACTTACTTTTTATAAAAGAAAAACACAGCTGTACCTCGCAATGAATGAACTCGTTGAACACTTCCTACGAAAAAAGTTTAAACTGCCATTTATGATCAAGTTTTGGAAATAGTTAGACAGGCCATCTCTCCTCTATGGCCATCTATACTACAGTTACCCTACAAAAAATGTATGATAGATATTTTAGATAAGTAATTAAATACATGATTTGTATCCTAGTTGAAAATCCCAAAATTTCTTATTAAAATTGTAGAAATGAATGTGTAAATATTGATTTCTAAATTTATAGCATGCAGGCTTTTTTGTAAAATGTAAATTTAAGGGATAATTTCCATTTTAAGAGCCAACATCATGTTTTAACGAAATTTTGTTTCTGAAAAATGTCTCACATCTTGGAGAATATAAATGCAGGCTTTCGACAATTTCTTAAACATTTTGATTAAATTTTGTAAATAAAATGCAACAAAAGTTGAAAAGAAAGAAAACCAAAACACATGATCTTCTACTAACACTGGCATAAAACGTGAACACGATTAAACAATGGATAAAAAAATTCTTATTTGATAAATAAATAATAGAACATTCTTTAGCGTAAGGTAAATATAAAATAATTGAAAATATTCTAAAAATTTAGTTCAAAAGTGTTTTTTTTTTCAAATTTGAAATGTATGAGTTACTTATATGTAAAGCAATATTAAAAACTAAGTTATATAAACAATTTAACCAAAAATATTTTAATATATTTTCCTAAAGATAATAACAAATGAATAAAAATAAATAAATAATTACTCCTCGTAGAGAAAATATTTAGTCTATTAACTAGAAAACAAACATTTTTTAAAAAATTTAACAGCAAAATATCAGAATTAAATTTAACGTTACTGGCTAAGAAATATTATTTCATAAATTTAAAGTGATGAACAATATTGTTGATAAAAACATGATATAACTGTGTTTAAACAAACTTTTCATAAAATTGTTATATGCCCATACTTGTTTACTTCTGAGCATAAAATGTTCGTATAAGCATAGCAACAATATCATTTTTAAATTGTGTTTGGAGTAGTAGATGCCCTATTATTAAAATTTCCCAATTTCAAGCTTTAATTGTTTATTTTATAAGGAATTCAAAGAATCTAATCAGTTATGTATAGGAAATTGCAATTATATGCAGGGTCATCGAAGTCCGTGATTGCAACGTGAAATAAAGAACCATATAATAGAACTCGTGAAGCTTTTTTTTTTTTTAAATATTTTCCATAAAGTGGGAGCGACCTTCCATATATATATATTGCTGTTTTAAATATATAACTATTTGGACTCTTTTAAATTCATTCTGATATGTACGATATTTAAGAATTCAATGTCTAAAATTCAATGCAAATTTCCTTCTCCGAGTTGAAGTTTCCTGACTTCCGTATAGATTACGTTTATCTATAAAACAAATAAACCACTTGATGTAAAATGCATTTCGTTTTGGACTAGCCTTTTCTGTCCACTCAGCAGAAAATCCGGTTGTCCGCTTCCTTTTGGATTCTTTAAAATGACTGAAATGCAAAGTGTCCATTTCCAAGCTCTTCTTACGAACATTTCACCTTTTCTTTATCTTTAAATTTAACTTCTATTTTAAGATAAATAATATGTTTAACCTGGTAGTATACTATCATGTTTGTGAGTGTATATATATATATATATATATATATATATATATATATATATATATATATATATATATATATATATATGTACATTATATCGACAAAAGTATTTGGACACTGCATGTTTTTTCAGAAAACGTGCTTTTTATTTTTATATTTAGATACTGGTAGGCCCTCCTTTTGCTTGTTTTACTACAGTAACACGTTGAGGCATACTTTCTGCAACACGTTTTCTGTAAGTTTGGGCAGGAATTGCTCGCCATGCCTCTTACATGGCATTGAGAAGAGATTGTTTCGAAAATGGACGTGTCGTTATATCAGTCGCTCCAGTCCGAATTATCCAGAAGGTCGAGATACACGTCAGAGTTCATGGTACCAGGTACAGAAAGCAATGGTTCGAGTCCGAACCAGGAAAACACAACCCCACACTAAGATGGACTCTGCTCCGTACTTCAGTGTTGGAACAACACAGTCTGAATGAAATTGTTCTCCGGGTTGTCGCCACACCAAGACTCATCACTCCAAAAACCAGTTTTCCATTCTTCAGTGGTACAATGGGTGACACATCAGGCCAAACGACGCATCTCATTAGCAGATGTAATCAATGGCTTGTATGCAGCTGTTTGACCATGATAACCGATCATGTGCTGCTTTCTGCGGATAGTTTTACGTCTAACGGAGCTCCCAGATGCATGTTCAACCTCTACAACGATCGCAGGGGCAGGAGAAGTTCGCCACTTTTTGGCGTGGCATACCAAGCATCTTCTGTCACGTTCTGCCAGTTTATGAGGTCATCCGCGACTTTTTTTTATGCTGTTGTTGCTCCGTCTTCCTTCCCTCGCGTCATAACGTGCGCTACACTTGATTTTGGGATATCCCGTTTGGATGCAATAGCTCGTACAGAAATATGATACAAATGGTATCCTAGGATGAGCCCGCGTCGGAACACGGTAAGTTGAGGTCCACGAGGCATTGCTCCCCTGGATTGAATAGTAAATGGAAAAGTGAGTAGCTAATGAAAAATAAGCAGCTACTTAATTTAACCCATGTCCTTCCCAGCATACTGTTTGTCGAACCTAGTATTTGCATATTTGCCGATTTTCTGCATTGTCTAAATACTTTTGTCCATATAGTGTATAGGGTAAGTGTCCTAAATATCGCCTACCCTAACTTTTTTTCCACATTTCATCCTTTTTTTAGTTTCGTATTAGGCTGGAAACTCAAAGGCCATCCCTAATAACTATTTCCTTTGGTATCCTGAGATCGACGAGCTCCAAAACCAGTGCCAGTTTAAGTTATGTAGCTAAATTAGAAAAATTGAAATTTACAGTGAAATCTAGAGCTGTTCCTGATATCGCCTACCTCTATTCCTCTTACCGCCTACCAGGAGAAATTAGGAGTACCTGTTAAAAGGCGTTGCTGGCATAGTCTCTGTTTAATGTACTTTCAAATGGTATAAGCAAAATTAGAATTTGGATGTACCTACCTGGCCATTCACTGGATTCTAATTCTTTGGAGCCAAAGTTTATTAAGACAACAGCCAAAACAACTTCAGACGGCATATAGTTTCTGTTGTCAGTGATAAGAGCGTTGTCGCTATCGCCGCTGTTAGAAAAGACTCATAACTAAAAAGTTACTGCATTTTCTCATACATAGCGCGAATCATATATTAGATACACGGGTAGGCGATAATGGGCACAGGGGTGATATTTGGGACACTTACCTTATATTTATATATATATATATATATATATATATATATATATATATATACAGTGGAGTCTCGATCTATCGTTTTTCAAGGGACCGATTGAAATGAATGATAAATGCGGGAAAACGATAGATGCGGAAACATAACAAAGCAATATTATCGTTGGGACTGCATAAAATGAACAACACATACGGAAAAACGATGGATCCGAAAACGGTCGATCGAGATTCCACTTTATATATATATATATATATATATATATATATATATATATATATATATATATATATATATATATATATATATATATATATATATATATATATATATGTATATATGTATGTATGTATGTATGTATGTATGTATGCTGTTACTGAAATTATATAAGTTCTTAAAAAACAGACCTTTTTCTTCTTGTTACTTTAATAACAAGGTCATCTTGCATTCTTTCTATTACTATGTAATACAATTTACAAGAAGCATGAAATTCTTGTTTGCATTCAAAATAAATGGTAATGCGTTCAGTAAATCCTTCTCTAGTAAATTGTAATACAATTATCAAAAAGATATTACAAATTTTCTCTCTCACGATAACTGAAGATTTGCCATTATATAAGTAATGATTACTTTCAAATTATTTTTCCGAAGGTAAGAAGAATTTTTGAATTTGAAAAAGAAACTTTTGTCTGAATTAACGAAAATAATTTTTCTATTTAATTTATTTGAGAAACAGCAGCTTATGAAAATATAATACATTAATGCAAATTTTTAAAATTGAGTCTATGTAATACATATATATTAATGTACAAAAATGCATCTATGATTATAACATTGTTTTCGCGATATATTTTTCCCAGTTACGACAAAATAATTTTATCAGAACTTAATACTATCTATAACAGATTGTATTATTATTTGTAGTAAGATTAAAATGTTTTTGCTATAAGATATTCCTTGGAAATAATTTGAAACTTATTCGAAATTATATTTTTAAAACTCCCGCATATATTAGATACATATCTTGCATTTAAAATGCATTTATAGATTTCACGCGATATCTTTGTTCGGGGGGGGGGGGGGAAATTAGGATTTTGAAATATATTGAATTACTATCCTACCTTAATCCTTCTATGATTACAGTTTCTTCAAAATACATCGAGAGGTTCCTCTGAGACATGGGGTGTCTGTGTATCTGAGACACAAATTTTATTTTTCCATATTTTGTTTGCTTTTAAAACTTCAGATCGGAACATAAATATGCATCACTTTATTCAATTTGAAACATGAGTAAAAAAATCAAATCTTTATTTATTTATTTATGCATTTATTTTTGTTTAAAAGAAAACGTAGACATGCTATGAATGATTCGTTTATTCACTAGCTTTGAAAAAAAATTTCGTATTTTAATAAGACCATAACCGAACATGCTTTGTATTTTCTGTCTTTGTTTTGTATATTTGCATTTTAATTAACTCCAAAAACAACCTGTAACAGTAGAGTGGAATCAAATCAGTATTAAGGTAAAATTACATGTACGAATATTTAGAATTGTTAAATGTGCATCACTTTGTTTCATATAATGTGCTTCTTATGTAGTTAGAATGGAAGAGATTATATTGCTATAAATGCAAATTTGAAGGCATTATTCAAGTTTGAAAAAATAAAATAAAAGCGATATCATTAATCGTTATATCTGAAATTGTTGTTGAAAAAAGTAAAACTTTATATTGTTTAGTATGGAATGTCATTTAGTCTAGGAACGTTTAAAAATTCCAATGCTGGTGTGGTATAATTTAATCATATCAGAATCACTGCTATAATTTAATACAGTTGTCAAACACAACAATTCTTTAGAACTTCTGGAAATATTTCTAAAGATAATTTACTTATGAATTTTTTTCCAGATGCATTTAAGTTTTACTAAATCTTTCTGCTTTGGTTTAATGTGGTGACGGCAAAATTTAAATGACAGAAAGATATTTTTTCAGGCATCATAGTTTATATAATTTTATTTAGCGTATGCTTTACAGGAGTTAAGATAATACGCATAATCGTTCACGTTCTAAGTAAACTATTGCGTGATATTAAAGGTTAATTCCCCATTGAAACAATGTTTACACGTCACCCGCGTTGAATTATATACAGGGTGTTTAAAAAAGAATCACCCGATTTGAAGTGATTATATTATGAAAAACATCGAAATAGAAACTAAAAATTAATTTTATATTACATGGCTAATCCTAAAATTTTTTTACAAACTTAATTAAAGGTGTTCAATATGTCCACCTTTGGATGCATGACATATGTCTATACGGTAGGAAAATTCGTCCCAAACATTTGCGAGCATGTCCGCAAACACTGCTTCCACGGCCGTTATGCGTACACAGACAACCCGTGTCTTGGAATTGTTTATACCATCGCCTAATGCTTTGAGAGACAGGAACTTCAATCTACCTGTGGTTTTGTCGACAAAATTCACGCTGGACAGCTGTTACGGATTCACACTTCGCACAGCGTAGAACACAAAATGATTTCTGTAGTGTAGTCGCTATCTTTACAAACACTGAATTGGCTCGCGCAGGAATTGCGTTAGCGCTACCTGTCGGCAGTTGCGTGAAACTTTAGATTTCCCTCTTTCTGCCTATACATTATTCGATCGAAGCGGATTAAAATATGAATAGTTGTGATTTTTTTTAATCGGATGATTCTTTGATTTCTGTTATGCAGTCGCCATCTTTACAAACACTGAAGTGGCGGGCGAAGGAAGAACGTTAGCGCCACATATCGGCAGCTGTGTAAAACTCGAGATTTCCCTCTTTCTGCCTATACATTATTCGATCAAAACGGATTATAAGATGAATAGTTATGATTTTTTATTAAAATCGAATGATTCTTTTTGAAACACCCTGTATAACAATTCAAGCTGCCATGGCGCTGGAAACAGTTCAAACCTCTGCCAAGGCATGGATATAAGCATACCTCAAAATCTCTCCTTTCATTAAAAAACATAGGCATGCAGTTTCTTCAGAATTATGCGTATTAATCGTTTTAAGAAATATTATATATAATAATAATGACATCAAAATTTACGCTGTAGCGTGTAAAACATTGATATTAAAATACCAGAAATGAAGTAACGTGAGGCAGAAAAATAGATTTTGCCTTCATGAAATTATGCATACTTAAAATCTAGAGTATAATACGCACTTTTTTTTCCATTTTAGTCTGCAAAATTGAGGGCGCGTATTATACTCGCGTACAAAAAAACCCCTTAGTTTTAAACATTGGATAAATGAACGTACAGCAGCTGTAACACATTGCCGCAACACGGGTCTGCACTCCGTGATTCATCCACCCGTTTACTAAGCAGGTATTCCTTTAAAACAAACATAATTCACAGTTCATATCGTCAAGGGAGGATGATGGTGGCGACATATATATATATATATATTACGACGGCAACAATAATTGTGACATGGACGCAACAACAATAGATGAGCTGTATTCTAGTGAAAGTAATTAAGAATGATGATTTGACAGTATTGTTTGTTTTGAATTCAAAATTTAAGCTTTTTTCTACCGACTTTGACGTTTTCGTTTCTTTTTATTACAAATTTTTATTTATGTTAAGAAATATTTCTGCAATTTTTAAATAAAATATTGAAAAGTTATGGGAGCGTATTATAGTCGAATTTTTATTTTTTTCCGAAAATTTCGCTCAAAATCAAGCATGCGTATTACATTCGGGTGCGTATTATAGTCGAGATTTTACTGCATATAAACTAATTATCTTTGAATATATATTAAAGAATGTATCACTATACATGCAAGTATACAAAAAATGAAAAATAGAAATCCAAAAATACTTCTTTATAAAATGGAATATTGAATAGGCATTAAAGGAAACGACTAGTAAAAAAAAAAAAAAACCTTTATTTATTTTTATTTAAGATTCAAGAAAAGAGATTTACTCTGAGTCTTTCTATATTTTAAGTTAGAATTTCTTTTCGCATAAATAAATAATGGCGTAAACAATATAAATTTCTTCAGCTTATTCCGTAAATCTTTCCCCCGCCATAAAACTCTTTCTAACAGCTGAAGTTTGCTTTCTCTAGTAATAAAGTAGTCTGTATTCAAAATACCTACTAAATCGAAATGGCAAAAACGGCACCCATTCGTATATTTTCCCTGACTTAAGAGGACACTCGATTCAAAGAAAACAAACAGTCAAGTGCAGTGTCCCACGTCACATCCTGTCCATCGTATGGAGGAAGGCAAAGAAAGAAAAAAAAAAAAAGGAAATCGAGATAAAAATTGAAAGAAAAGAGAGTATCAAAAACGGCAACTTTCATTGATTTCCTCTCCCCGTGAAAATGTTCCTTCTTTTTTTTTTGGCTAAAAGATTTTGACAAGTCTAAGACTATAAAAATGGGTCTCGCTATGAAGTCGCATAGGCAGTTTAGCTTCTTCGGCGTTTCCGTTTCTTAGTGGGAGTGTTCAAGTATCTCATCACAAAAATAAATGTCATTTGCAGAAATTCGTAGTCGGGGATAAAGAAAAAAAAAATTGTTGAAATAGTTTGTAAAAGGGGAATGCAATAAAATTCAAATACAGGGAATTGATGTAATTTAACCTCATTGGGTATTTTCACCAGTATGCGAATTTCTGTATATAAAATTAGCTGAATACCCGTGCTTCTCTACGGAGTACATTTTAGGTTAATTACAATGAAAAAATATTGAAATTGCTTTTTAGAGGATTTCCTTTTAAACAATTTTTTTTTGTTTCATCATTGGGCAGAACTAATATTACTAGTCTCGTCCGCGAACTTAAGCGTGAGCAAGCTACGTAAAACTAACCGTGGGACAAACAATTTTCTCTTACATCTACTTCAGCGTATTTTAAAGTTTGGTCTTAAGACTTATTTATCGTCATGCCGAAGCATACTTTGGGGGGAAATTGCAGTTTTATATATAAGTTTAATTTAATATCCATAAAACATACTAATTTGAATTAAATTCTTAAAATCTTCCATCTCAATTAGTCTAGTGGATTAATTTTATCTTTTACTGTATTTTAAATTTTTTTGGTCAATTTATTTCGTTTTTATGCACGTGACGCAAAATTAATTTAAAGTATCACAAAAAGAAAAGAAATCTCATGATCAGCATTTAATAAATTAAATTATAAAATTTAATTTTTAAAAAATCACCAAAAAAAAAGAAAATGAAGGTAAAGATTCGAAAAAGATTTCATTTAAAGTAATTTTTATTATCTTTCTCGTGATATAAATTTTATAACCCTCAGATTATTATTTTAAATGCAATCTTAAAAAAATGTTACAAAAACAGCTTAAAATTTAATTTAAAAAAAATCTTTCTTAGTGCACCCCTATACTATAAGAAGAATCGCTATGCAAAATTGCAGCCCTTTAGGTCCGTCCAGTGGTTTCGTCTGTACGTTATCTGTCAGTCAGTCAGTCACGAAACTGCTATATATTTATATATATATATATATATATAGAGAGAGAGAGAGATAGATTAGGAATTTCTATTTTGATATTTTCTTCGAAAACAGTCTCCTTACTCTTCAACCCCAAAAGACAGATCTTAGGAAAAGCGCTGTTTACCTTAAATATTACAACTTTGCTGCATCGGACATTTACACTGTAACCTTGTCCTTAGTTATTGTTACTAAAAATAGGTATCTTCAAGCAACACACTCCACACCCCCTCAACATATGAAGTGCTGTTGTCCAAGGTTTTCTGACTCAATAGCCATGAACCGACGTTTTGTCTCCATTATACGCTCATCAGAAACATACCCAATAAACACGGAAAAGACTAAACAATTGTAAAAGCGATAGTGTGTTTCAGATATTTTTTTCACCTAACATCCAGTTATCCTGGTAATCTACGGATCTGGTTTCATCATAATGAAATATAAAATTTAATTATGTGTCTGCAAAACTGATATGTTCTTTTGATGGAATTTATAAAGTGGAAGTATTCCTTAATGTAATTCTGTAACATAAACAGAAAGTAATTCAATTCATTTGGGATATCGAATATTCTGTCTCATTCAAGCTAAAAAGAAACCCAAAATCTTGTAATCGTAAAAATTGGAGCAATAACTGTGACGCATTCTTTGTCAGTCATTACAAGATATCTTTTCTAAAAGGATTAAGAGTTCAAGTTAGGATAAATTTGGCAGTACATTTGGGACAGAAGGTTTTGGCTACTTCTTACTTATTCTCTGTTCTGTTATCATTGCTCTAACACTACAGTTTTAATTTTGAACGTCTGTTTTTCTTATTCTTTCTATCAGGGTACACTCACTACCTTGAATGCGGATTCTTTAAGCATACCCGTGGAGGGACTTAATTTGGTGTTATTGTTGCTAGAATTCAACAAGATATCTTTTCTGACACAAATGATACCTATTAAAAGAAATTACTTTGGTGAATAGATGTGGAATTTAAAATCGAGCGGGGCATTGAAATTCTTAGAAACTGTTAATTCGTTAGTTCGTGTGATAGTGAATACTCTATCAACTTGCATGAAGAAGAAGACATCATTTTTGAATCCAGGGAGGGGAGATAAAGTGGTAAGAAGAAACACAAAATCTGAGAATTGTTGCCCTGTATGATTCAAAGTAGATATTATCGTAATTACTCAGGAATTTCGTACCTTGGAATAAGAAATTAAATGAATCCATACTTATAGTGAAGATTGATGAATGGAAAGCCTCGTGAACCGCCAGAATAGACATTTAACCCTCTGACGGTATGGTGCGGGTTGGATCCGGCCCAAGGGTGTGTCTTAGGGATGCGACATCGATAACAAAACATCGATGTTTTGAAACATCGATATTCAATATTAAAACATCGATACTAATAAATCATTGCCCGTAAACCATCGATATTTTTAAACATCGATGCTTTAGAACATCCATTTTTTTAAAACTGGTTTAGTAATCTGTAACATTAATGTTACTTCGGTTAGTTGTGGGGGAGGGGGGGATTTAATTTTACTCTTTGATTGGGCTGACACAAATGACAAAAACTTGGTTGCTTGTGCCTTGGGCTACATTGATGACTCAAAATTCTCGTTGTAAATATCACCATGTTTTGCCTTCAAATGTCCAGATAAATTCGTGGTACTGCCAGAAGTTTTGAGGGACTTCAGGCAAATATTCAATTTCGCCAATTTGTCAGAGGTTTTGCAAAAATATTTCCGAACGGTACTTTTGGGAGGCATCCTACTAATAATATTAACATCAACTTATATAAAACCAGAACAAAACAAAAACTTAAATGGCTGCTCTCGTGTATATACTGTTTGTAAAATAAAACCCCGTGTAAGGTTCTGGAGTGTCAGGAACATTCCAAGCGCTCTGATTGGTTCATTGGTTGTTGATTGCCATTTGTCTGTTTGCTAAGGAATCGTTCTCCCTTTTGTATTCGTCCTTTTCAGATCTCAGACTTACATTTACTGAGTGGGAAAATTATGCTACGTGGTAATTTTTTTTATTTATGGTACTTTTTCATTAAAAAAAGAAAACATCGAGACAACGTAAAACATCGAGCACAAAACATCGATGTTAAGAAAACATCGGCTTTAATAAATCGATGTTTAAAACATCGATGTTTTTATCAAAACATCGATGTCGCATCCCTAGTGTGTCTTCCCCCACCCGTACTCTCCCTTCTCATTGCAAGAGATAGAGTTGACAAGGAACCCTACTAGATAGACCTACTAGACCACCCTACTAGATATAGGAATAAGTAAATACGAGTGTCTTTGAAAACCATTATTCATGATCAATAGTCATTTTTAAAAAAAAATTTTAATTTTAGATTTTTTAATTTTTTATTTCTATTTTGAAAGCCAAAAATGACAGTATATATTATTTTTAACATTTTTGTGCTCGGAAAGTTGGTTTCACTAACTTCTAAAACTAGGTCAACTAAATTATATATTACACCTAATATATACAACATTCTATATAAATGCCCAAGACATTTTCTTTGTTTAGCAAAATTACAATTCATTGGCCATATTTTCTACAAAAAGGGTTTTATTTCATGTAAAATAGCACCAATAAATGCTATTATGCAACAAAAATGCTTATAGTGTCCTTATTTCTACAAAAAACCTCATCAAAAAGAGATCGGGTCGGATCTGACCCTACAGTACCATCTATTTCGTCTCAAGCCACCGTACCGTTAGAGGGTTAAATAAGATATAACTTGCAAATTTGTGCACAAATTAACTCTTTTTTTTCTGTTTCTTTTTCACACGACAAACACTTTGTCCTGAAGACATTAGCCCATCCGAACCATGATTTTTATTCCTACTTTGTTATGAGAGCACCATATGGGTGCTCCAATACTACTCCTTATGAGGGGACAGCAGACGAACATCCATGCCTTAGCCGAAACTCCAACTTGAATTAAGGGTTTTGCAGCAACATTATCACAAAAGTATACAGAATCACGTTAAACTTAAAAGTCAGCAGTGCAATCAGTAAGTTGTTTAAAGAGACCCGAGCCTAAAATAATTCACTTTATTCACAATTTTTAACTTTATCTAGCATAAATAGCATTATGTTAAACAAATATAAACAAAATATTTCAATTCAAAAATTTTAATTATGTTAATTAACCCATTTAAGACTGGCGTTGCGAAAAAGCAACATTATTTTCTGTATTTTTTAAAGGCATGTTCAAAATTTTGTACGTCTGAAGTAACACTTTTATTTTATTCTCTATACTTTAATTGATCATAATAATTTTTTTGTTTCCTCATTTCCCCACTTTTAGCACTTGGAAAAAATTGTTTTCTTCTGGTGTTTTGAAAGGGAAAAAAAAATGACTATTCTCAAATAATAACCTTAGAGAGCAGCACATGATAAATTTCCAATTTGATGCTTGTTCCGAGTTTAGTAGAGACTAAAGAACAAAATGGCTTCAACAGATAAATCATATTTTTTTGTTTTTATGTTTCTCAATTCATATTTTTAAAAATGTTGCGAAAATGCAACATCAGTCCAAAGTGTATTACTTATTTCCAATGTGTTTTATTAGTGCTGCCTAGTTTTTCATGCAGTGAATTGGCATTGTTTGCATTTCGGATAAGTTTGTCTCTAGAAAAAAGCGATTTTTGACATTGGAAGAGACATTGGAGTATTTTCATGGGCTAGATGATGATATTTCATGGTACATTCACATTGCAGAAGAAATTCTGCAGGGAAGTACCCCCAATTCCTGTCATCACATTAGTCACGGTAACCCTACCCGTCGGGTAGGGTTCATTTCACTCTCATCTCCCATTCCCGCCCCCAAGGTCCCTTCTTTTCCTTTGATGCTCTGCGACAAAGACCGCTTCGACACAAGATCAGTGCAGGACTGCTCTGCAGGCCGCTGCCCATAAATCACTGGTTTCCCCCGCAGAATTCTGAGGAGAGCATGGATGTGAACGCGCTATCAGAATCGTCCTCAACAGAAGCTAATGAGCGACCATAATTCGTCATTATCCCTCCAGATACGGATGATTTCACGGATGAAGAAGATATTGATGATAATATTTTATGTAAAATTGTCCAATCACCTAAAGACATTGCAGGTGAAATAGACATTTTTGTTTCTAATAAATGTAAAAGTAAGCAATATAGTAAGAAAAAGGAGCATATTGTATGGGGCAAAGGGAGACTCTACATGGATGTAATGAATTCTAAAATAAGTTTAAGAGATCTATATCTTTGAGAGAGCCATATCTTTGATAAAAAGGCTTGAAGAAATGCCAATGAATTCTGTTTTACCTGAAACTTCACATATTGGAAGACCATCTTCAATTCAAAATCTAATTCTCAACGAAACTCGGAAAAACCGTATGGGCCATATTATTACTGAAAATAGTAAAAATAAACAAAAAAATGTAAACACTGCAAAAGTCAAACAATTTCTGTATGTAATAAGTGTAATGTACCTCTTCATGCTAAATGTTTCAAAGATTTTAAAATTTTTAAAATTTTTTTTATAATTTTAAATTTTTATATTTTTAAAATTTTTATATCGCTTTGGACTGATGTTGCGAAAACGCAACATTTTGTAACTCTCTTAATAATAAATTTAATTTTATGGAAACAACTTATTTGTGTAATTAATGTTCTAAGAAGTGTTAAAACACTGTTTGGTGCATTTCCAATAAAGGAACCATGGAGCGGTCCTAAATGGGTTAAGTGGTATCCAAATGGGTACCTTGGGTTTATATACAGAGAAAAATCAGTTAGTGCTCGTGGAATTCTAAGAAACAGTTTCTGTTTTGCAAGTTCAAAAATAGATTACATTTATTGCATCTAACTCTGGATTTTCCTTTACAGCCTGAATTGCGGCTTTATTCTGATTTTGCAATTTAGATTGCACTGGGAAATGCCCCATTTTGTCGTACCTCATATGTTTGCCTCGCATGGGAATCACTTTTTGGACATACTTTTCGCTGAACTGCCTTCTTCCAATAATTTTGAGGTTTCCTTAACAATAAACTTTCTGCAATTACAACTTTGAATTGTATCAATTGTAGATAGTCTTTTCTTAGCACCTGACTTTGTTTGCAATGGCATGTGTAGAGTATCCATGCATACGTTGCCATGTCCAGGAAACATGCAAAAAAAAACGCATTGGCCATTTTTTGGTAAGTGTTGAAATGCGATAGTAGGAAATAAATCTATCCATTTGATCTACTCCACCCATATAAGTATTATATGCTTTCATAGCAGCAGGTTGAAATCTACCTTCCTATTTGCTTCCTTGCTCCATCTCTTGCAAATTCCTTCTGGGTTGATGCAAAATGCACTGGACAACATCAATACCGACTTATTGTCCTTCCATTTGACTAATCAGGCTTTACCACTATCACGAGTTGAGAATTTAAAAGAGCTTCTTTCCATATCTCGATCTTGTGAAAAATTAGCTGCAGTAACACCAGTTCGTTTGCTCATTACGGTACCAGTGAAAAAAAATTCTGGTACTAAGGTAATCAAGAATTGGTATACCTGTGAAAAACCTGTCCGTAAAAGACGAAAAATTAATGTTTCTGGCACTGTACTAAGAAAATGTTTTACTATAGCTCCTCCTAAACCATAAGATGCCTTTTCATCTGTTGGAACTGTAACTGCACACGCATAGATAACAGAATCCAAAACTAACCCATCCTGTGTAGTGAGTACAAAATTTTTCAATCCTATAGGGTTAGGCTTTGATGGGACATATTGTCTAATTGCACAATGACCAGAAAATGGGATCATCTGCTCATCAGAGGACAAACATTTTTTTCCAAAGCAGATCTTTTTTCTTTTTCCTTTCTGGTTTCGAGCAGCAGGTAGTACCTTTACAGGAGTAATTATTTCTTCTCAATTGTGCACAGTCTTTACTTTCAGGTTCGAAATTCTCAAGGAAATCAGGATCATCTGCTCATCCGAGGACAAACATTTTTTCCAAAGCAGATCTATTTCTCTTTTTCCTTTCTGGTTTCGAGCAGCAGGTAGTACCTTTACAGGAGTAATTATTTCTTCTCAATTGTGCACAGTCTTTACTTTCAGGTTCGAAATTCTCAAGGAAATCAGGATCATCAGTATCTGATAATTCTCTAACACTTTTCGCAAGAAGAGCTTGAATTTTCTCTTCTCTCAGATAACGAACTAAAAAAATAAAATAACAATTGTTTTTAGCATTCGAGACCCGAGGTCCCCAATTGGGTACCTTCTTTTTGAACATCGATAATAACACACATAAACATAAATAATGTGTATTCATTCATGTTTATATAGTCACTATGGTCTAAATTTTATATAAATATAACACAAAATGTAAAAGAAAATTTTTAAAGAATAAAAATAAATAGTTTTCTTACCTCTAGTACGTCTAGAAGCCATTTTCAGATTTCCCGCCACTTTAACTGAAGAACCTGACTTCGGATCTGGAACTGGTAGCACCATCTATCAGGGATCGCTTAAAATAGACTTTACCTAGTTGTGTCCCGTCGGTTTCGAAGATGATAAAGGTAATTAATGTTTCTGGGAATGTTTTAAAAAAGGTACCCAATTGGGTACCGTGGGACTCAAGAGGTTAACTTTTAGCTTACGGGGCCCATTTTTTCGATTACCTCTTTAGAACGGGAAATTTCATACCTCCTTCGTAAGAACGGCCGTTAAGTCAGATATACACACACAAACAAACACACACAGACACACACACACACACACGCATACATACACACACACACACACACACACACACACACACAGACAGACACACACACACACACACACACACACATACACATACACACACACACACATATATATATATATATATATATATGTATATATATATATATATAGAAGGTATATATTCTATATATATACCTTCTTCACACACACACACACACATATATATATATATATATATATATATATATATATATATATATATGCCTTCTTGGGCCAGTATTCTTAGGATACATTCTATTCCAACCCTTACGGAAAGGGTTAAGAACTTTTATTCCAAATGCAAACTTCATCACATAAAAAAAAACAGCAGAATTTTGTCAAAATAGAGGATAATAGTATTACACGTTCATTACAAAAGAAAATACGATAGCAGTCATTATGAATTTGTTAAGATCATTTGGGTAAAGACATCACATAAAAACGTTTTTAATATTAAATTAAAAATTACTTTAGTTGAAACGAATAATGTCACTTCAAGTTAGTGGATTATCCATTCGATATAAATTTACATAATTCATAAATTCTCAGAAGGAATTCCTTCAGTACTGAAACTTAAATAAAATATATTAACATTATCAAAAATACATTGGATCTTATAAAAGTGAAACAAATATTTTATCATGTTTTATTAAAAAAAAGGATATATTCTTCAATCGATTCAGTACAAATACTCCTTGAGAATAGTATCCTCTAAATAAATAAAAAAAAACTCCATTTCTTTCGAAATTGTTATTTAAACCTTTAATTTGCTAAAAGTATTTTATGTGATCTAGATTGTTCAATATTTTATTTTCTAAGCCTATAAATTTGACATTTTCAAAAAAGCCTCCGAAATATTCATCTCTTTCCTGAATTTCGATCCTATTTCTCTTAAAGTGGATTTAAAATAAAATTTCAGATTGATCTATCATCAGAAAGGCAGTTTGAAATGCAGAAAATATGATATCGAGTTCTTTCTACAAAATGCAGGGATATAAAAGAATAACGTTTATTTAATTCTTTTTATCAATTATTTTGTTATATATCTGCAATTTAATGTAATTTCGCTTTTTAGAAAATGCGTTTATATGTAGACACAGTTAAAATTTTGCTTCATTTTAGTGTTGAAATATAACAGATGGCATTCTTAATGCTACAGTCATTAAAATTCTCTCAGACTCATATATACTCGTAAATAAACAAAACTGTACTCAAGAAATGTTTATAGCGTAAATACTTTGAAACTTAACGTAAATTGCGGACATTTTTCTTTGAAATAAAACTATTAAGCCACAACGACTAGAAGAAACCTGAAACCTTTATATTTTTGTCTTTTAATTAAAATTATATATATATATATATATATATATATATATATATATATATATATATATATATATATATATATATATTTATATATATATATATATATATTTATATATATTTATACAGTGGTGGAAAAAAGTCCTGAACACACTAATTATATTGCATTATTTTTGTGTTTGACTTAATTGTTCGTTATGAACTTATCGTACTATCTTAACTATTGTTATTGATTCTAATGTGTTTTTTAATGACGCAAGTATTTTTTGTAGTACAGTTGCCTGAACACAAGGATGTGTAGTATGCACAGAATAACACAATATAGAATAGCATAATATACATAGTAGAATAACACAATATAGAATAGCATAATATACATAGTAGAATAACACAAATTTTTTTACAAATACGGTACATTTAATATGCATTTTGAAAATTTGGTTGTTACATGTTTGAACATCAATATTTTATGGGCCAGCCGTTTACTTTAATTACGAATCTACATCTTTTTGGCATGGAATGCACCAATTTCACAAGAATTTTTTTTCGTGACAACATGGTTGAAGGAAAATATTAAAGCTTCAATTAACTCACGTTTGTTTGAAGATTTTTTTTCTTTGAAATATCATAACAAATTTTATGCCATTGGTTCTCTATCGGATTAAGATCCGGAGATTGTACTGGTCAGTCCATCCTATTCACAGTATTGTCTTCGAGCCATTTCTGGACTCACTTTGCACGGTGACATGAAGCATTATCGTCCAGAAAAATCCATGACTGATCCCCAAAAAATTCTCCCGCTGTTCGTAGCAATTTATTTTGTATTGTTTCAAAGTAATCCCTGATTTTCACTGTTCCGCTCACGATGTGAAGTCATCCAACACCACGATAAGACATGCAGCCCCATATCATCACATTCGTCGGGTGCTTTACTGTGGGCTTCAGACACTGAGGGCAGAATTTCTCATGAGTGCGTTGTCTTACATAGGCACTACTTTGGTTACGATAAATACGAAACTGACTTTCATCACTAAATATTACCTTTTCCCAGTCTTTAACAGTCCATAATAAATGATCCACTGCCCACGCCAATCTCCTCTTGCGTTGAAAATCGGTCAGTAATGGTTTTGGGCGAACTTTGCAGCCTTGTAATCAAATTTCCTGCAGTCTTCCCCTGACAGATCTTGTGCACACATGCGCATTCGATGTTAAAGTCCATTGTTTTAAAATTTGCGGTGAATTAACCATTCTGTTTCAAAGTGAAATCCTGAGCAATACCCTGTCTCCACGTAAAGTTGTTATTTTTTCGGCCGTCCAGATCGCTCCCTATCCGCCATAGAATTCGTTTCAGATTATTTTTTCAACGTTCTCACGACAGTAGAACGGCCACATGGTACTTTACCAGCAATTTAGCGCATAGAATAACCTTCTTCCTTCAAAAGTATTATTTTCTACCTTTTATATTCAGGTGGAAATGAAAATTTACCCATAATTCCAATACTTTCCACACACGCACTTCAAATTGCAACACACAACTTCTTACAATACACTAAAACATGCTGCATATTCTGATTTCAACTATTCATCAGTACTCCTCTCTGACTGGTTGGAATAACGGAGCATTTCATTGGTTGAAAAATTAGTCACTCATTATTACAATGACCTTGTGCTTGTCTTATCATGGTTTATTTGAAAATATCGATGAAACTACTTACTTTACATGAATTCTACAAAGAGATTTGAAATCAGCATGAAACAATACACTGGAGTCTTTAACAATAGTTGAGATAGTACGATAATTTCATAACGAAAAATTAAGTCAAGCACAAAAATTAGGCAAAAAAATGAGTGTGTTCAGGACTTTTTGCCGCCACTGTATATATAGTGGAATCTCGATCCATCGTACCCCGAATAATCGTTTTACCCTATGTGTTGATTATATTCACCCAGTCCCGATGGTAATACAGAGACTGTTCACACATTTTGTAGACGATGTATATTGTATTCACAAAACTAAATTACATAAAATTCTTGTGTTTTAAATGTTCTATTTGACATCCCTTATACTGAACTATCTTTCGACACCGCAATTTCCAGGATAATAATGCATTTTAAAGTGTCAGAAGAGGTATTCTATCCCATTAATCCTGAACAGATTTCCAGAGTCCTGTAAGGGTTTTGGGACGACGTTTGGATAATGCAGATTTTAAAAGTCCGAAATTACAAAAATCCATAGGTGATACATCGGGAGATTTAGTAGGGATATCAGTGAAGGGTATGGCCTTGATACCAGTTTTTTGTTCCATTTCTTTTAGGAAATGTACAGTGGATTTTTATGTGTGACTGCTAGCTTTGTCCTGATGGAGTCTTACAGATTGATGGCACTGTGGGTAAAGCGATGGTATTTCATTCAGAAAAATTGGCTATAAAATATGTTCCTGATAGTATTTGGAGTTAATCTTGACATATTTTCCACTCTCTTTATTTTTAACTTGCCATTATAAGAAAAACAATCATGAATCCTTTAGAAAAACTTTCTTTCGATTCTTTGAACCATGTACTTAAATTTTTTTCTCCCCTTTTATGATAATAAATGGCTTTTTTTTGTTGCAATCATTTAAATACACCCATGATTCATCTATTGTGACAATTGTTTTCCATTTTTCTTTGGATAAGTGTTTCTCATATTGAATTCTGCAGCGTGTCCTGCTTTCAGCGATATGATTTGGAAGAAGACGATGCACATTGCGTTTTTTCGCTTTCTTAAGATTTAAATCAACGTTTATCATTTTGTTTGCAGTGGACACCGAGCATTTTAATGATTTTGCAACTGTCCTTTGTCTAGGGGGAGTTTCTTTTAACATTAAATAACGTACCTTTGCAACAGTCGAATATGTCCGTTTTTTCCGTGGATACTTGTTTGGTATTTTTGTCCCACTTGAGGCTCCATTTTGACGTTTTTTTCCTTTCTTGTTGACGATATTACCTATCGACGCTTTAGATATCACAAAACAATGATTCTCACATCGTTTTTGGATAACGGAGTATGCATATTTCTCTTCGGAAAGAGCATAAATGTAGCCTTCGAACCACTGCTTTGTTAAAAACGCCATTTTGAATAAAAACAAAACTTTAAAGCAGCAGACAATAATTTTGACTTTTAAAAACATAATTATTTCTTTTGCAGCAAACGATTTTTTATTACCGCTTACCAAAATCGTCTAAAAATGTGCGAACAGCCTCTGTATTTCTTTGTAGCGTGAGAATATATAGTGGTATATATTACAGAAGAATATGGACTACAGAGGCTGTTCGCATATTTTTTAGACGATTTTGGTAAGCGGTAATAAAAAAGCGTTTGCTACAAAAGAAATAATTGCAATTGTACTATGTTTTTAAAAGTCAAAATTATCGTCTACGACTTGAAAGTTTTGTTTTTATTCAAAATGGCGTTTTTAACAAAGCAGTGGTTCGAAGGCTACATTTATGCTCTTTCCGAAGAGAAATATGCATACTCCGTTATCCAAAAACGATGTGAAAGTCATGGTTTTGTGATGTCTAAAGCGTCGATAGGTAATATCGTCAACAAGAAAGGAAAAAAACGTCAAATTGGAGCCTCAAGTGGGACAAAAATTCCAAACAAGTAGCCAAGGAAAAAACGGACATCTTCGACTATTGCAAAGGTACGTTGTTTAATGTTAAAAGAAAATCCCCCTAGTCAAAGGACAGTTGCAAAATCATTAAAATGCTCGGTGTCCACTGCAAACAAAATGATAAACGTTGATTTAAATCTTAAGAAAGCGAAAAAACGCAATGTGCATCGTCTTCTTCCAAATCATATCGCTGAACGTAGGACACTCTGCAGAATTCTATATGAGAAACACTTATCCAAAGAAAAATAGAAAACAATTGTCACAATAGATGAATCATGAGTGTATTTAAATAATTGCAACAAAAAAAGAGCCATTTATTATCATAAAGGGGAGAAAAAAATTAAGTACATGGTTCAAAGAATTGAAATAAAGTTTTTCTAAGGGATTCATGGTTGTTGCTGGTTTTTCTTATAATGGCAAGTTAAAAATAAAGAGAGTGGAAAAAAATTTCAAGATTAACTCCAAATACTATCAGGAACATATTTTATCGCCAATTTTTCTGAATGAAATACCATCGCTTTACCCACAGTGCCATCAATCTGTGAGACTCCATCAGGACAAAGCTAGCAGTCACACATCAAAATCCACTGTAAATTTCCTAAAAGAAATGGAACAAAAAACTGGTATCAAGGCCATACCCTTCACTGATATCCCTTCTAAATCTCCCGATGTATCACCTATGGATTTGTGTGCTTTCGGACTTTTAAAATCTGCATTATCCAAACGTCGTCCCAAAACCCTTACAGCACTCTGGAAAGCTGTTCAGGAGGAATGGGATAGAATACCTCTTCTGAAGGCATTATTATCCTGGAAATTGCGGTGTCGAAAGACAGTTCAGAATAAGGGATGTCAAATAGAGCATTTAAAACACAAGAAATTTATGTAATTTAGTTTTGTGAATACAATATATATCGTCTAAAAAATGTGTGAACAGCCTCTGCATATATATTATGGGTTTGATTTGAGTCTAGAATTGAAATTCTAATTTACCAATGTCATGGACTGGGTTAATACTCTGCTGGCCACCCAAATTGCAACAGCAAGAAAGACAAGAGATATCACAACAAAATTTATTTTGTAGATAACATGTTGACCAAGTATCAAATGATTAAATTTATAGACTTCTGTGAAGTGTGGTTCCTGCCAAAATCAGTAGCCAGAGTAGCCGCCATTGTTGGAGATCACCGCTGCCACACGCCTCGGCATTGATTCAAAGAGACTTTGCATGAGTTCTTGGGGTACAGCAGACCAAGCAGCTTCCACACGTTGCCAAAGTTGATCTGCTGTGGCAGCTGGGGATGGAATCTGGGTCAATCGTAGAGCAACCATGGACCACATGTTTTCTATCGGCGAAAGATGCGGAGAGCGAGGCGGTCAGGGAAGCAATTCAATCTGGCGATTGACGAAGAACCGTTGGACAATGCGTGCCACGTGTGGTCGCGCATTATCCTGTTGAAATATGGCTGTGGGCAATCCCTAAATGTAAGGAAGGACAACTGGCTCCAACACCTCGGAGATGTAGCGCTGGCTGTTTAAAGTACCGGCAATGCGTACTAGAGGTGTGCGAGAGTGATATCCAATACCACCCCATACCATAATACCCGGTGCAGGACCAGTGTGGCGGTGCATAACGCAGCTGTTCAGCATCCTCTCTTCACGGTGTCTCCAGACTCGAATGCGACCATCGTGGTGTTGCAGACAGAAGCGTGACTCGTCAGTAAAGACAATTTCATTCCATTCTGCCGTTCACATCCTTCTGTCATCGCACCATTGGCGGCGGAGACGTCTGTGGTTCTGCGTCAAGGGTAGACAAAGCAATGGACGTCTTGCGGACAGACCACTCTGCTGTAAACGGCGTCGAATGGTACGCGCAGACACTGGATGATGCGTTACAGACTGCATGTGCTGTGCTATGGTTCGTGATGTGACTGAGCGATCCGTCACTGCCATGCGCACAATTTGCCTTTCATCACGTGAAGTGGTGCGCTGAGGTGGATGCGATCGAACACGCCGGTCCGCCGTACCCTCCTGCATCCAACGATCACATATCCGCATTACCGTTGTTTGGTTTCGTCCAACACGACTACCGATTTCCCTGAAAGATAATCCACAATCTCGGTAGGCCACTATCCTTCCTCTGTCGAACTCGAATACTTGATCAAAAGATGATCGCTGTTTTCGACGAGGCATAATTGATCGTTTTTTTGAAAAAACCACAAGAAAAACACAATTGCCGAACTTGAAATCGTCGAAATCTCGAAGCCTTAAATAGCGCTTTGAAGTGGCGCCACAGGCGCGCGTGATGTGCGTCTGCGCTGAAATTCTAATCATTTGCATATCTCACCGCCGCTAATGCATGTTGTGAATTTCATGTTATTTGCATGTTTCCTTCAGGGTGTTGCATTTACAGTGGCCAGCAGTGTATATACCCTTTCATGTATTGATGAGTGGATGAATTTAACTCTAACCTTTAAACTTTAGTTGGCAATTTTTTTGCAATTGCAGTGGAACCTGAATTTATGACTATAGACGATAAGCATGCTTAATTGCAAGTATGTTTGAATAAATTGAGATAATCTGCGGAATAATATTTTAGCAAGAAAATTAGTTTACGTAGCTTGATGCTTAGATGGTAAGTTCGGTGTTTAAATTCGGTGTCTACGTTTCCGATATTCTTTCTAATTCGTTAATCTTATTAACAAATCTATTAAAATTCTTCTATTTCTTATCATGGAGATTTTAAATATTGGTTTAATTTTTATGGCTGTTATAAAATAGGATTTATAAGAATATTATACAGAAAATAAGATGATAAATTATCATTTTTGCTTTTATTGGAAAACTAATTTGCTTATCGAATATAATAATGATGAACTGATATCAATTACTGAACATCTGTGTGTAATTCTCCGCAGTCGCTTTCAATTTCTGTACTCAGTATGTTTTTCCCTTAATGAACTTTAAGTTTTTCTAAAATATCACAGTGCACCCCCACTTGCACAACCACATTTTGCAGTGTATCATACAATTCATTACACATTCAATTACATCCATAGTTTAACATAACTTTAATATTGATTGATAATCGATTTGTGTTGTGAAATTAACTATCGATTAATTTCTTCCCAGAGTCATCGTAACCGTTGTACATTAGACTGTTAGTAACATTAAGTAGATGCCTTGTTCTCTTACAACTAATTAATGCAATTAAAGTTTGTAGTAGAGTACATAATTGCTAAAACGTAAATAGAAGAATAAGAGACACGGTGATCTGGATATCAGGCATTATCAGAATAACCCCCAAAACAGATTATTGGTTTATTCACCATCAATTTTTTTTCTCTACCAACCTTTTGGGTGACTCACCGTAAGCCCGAATTCCGAATTAACCGGAATTCACCGATAGCCCGAATTCCGAATATTAAAAATACAAAAGAAATATATTTCTGAAATAAAAGGTGTTTTAACGGTTAACACTAAAACTAAAGGTTTTTGTATAATAAATAATACAAAACAATACTATGCAAAACAATAACCAACAGCAGATATAAATGCTTGCAGTGTTATTTCTTCGTTAATATAGACGCTTGTGAGTAGCATCATTTTTTTCATTACTTTTCAAATATTGTTTTTTCACTCTAGGAGATTTATTGCCTGCATCCAATAATGCCATGTGATTCGCAGAGTTCTCATGTTGGATTTTTACTTGATTTATGAATTCACTAGCTGAAAACCCGCGCTTCGCTACGGAGTACATTTAAATTAAATACAACGGTCAATGTATATGCAATTAATGCCAAAAAAATAAATATATATATATATATAAAATAAATGCGACGATCAATGTATACAATAGATGTAAAAGAAATATATATATATATATATATATATATATATATATATATATATATATATATATATATATATATATATATATTTAGAAAAAAATCGTAAGGGATATTTTTTTCGATAATATCCAATCGTCTGTTGCATTAGAAAGAAGAAAAAAAAATTTTTTTTTGTCTATTTAGTTGTTATGCACGTGACGATAAATTTATTTCAAGTGCCAGAAAAAGAAATCACGTGATCGGCATTTAATAAATTAAATTCTAAAAATGAATCTTTAAAAATTCATCAAAAATCAGAAAATCGAGGTAAAGGTTCGAAAAAGATTTCATTTTAAAGGAATCTTTATGATCTTTTTCGTGATATAAATTTTATAACCTTCAAATTATTATTTTAAATGCAAACTTAAAGAAAAATTACAAAAACAGCTTAAAAATCTAATTTTAAAAAAATCTAAGAAGAATTTTTCAAAAATCTTTCTTAGTGCACCCCTACACCACAAGAAGAATCGCCATGCAAAATTTCAACCCTTTAGGTCCAGCGGTTTGGTCTGTGCGTTGTATGTCAGTGAGTCAGTTACGGAACTGTTTTATATATATAGACTAGCGGCCCGTCCCGACTTTGTCCGGGTTGAACAAAATATTATACCAATAAATATCCAGTTGATAGCCAATAAATTGTAAATCTTTTTTTTACCTTAAAAATAACCTTAATAATACCTTAAATTAATATTACGTTAGTTAATAATTAAAGTTAATTTTTTAAAAGAAAAAGGCGTGCCGGATAACGACCAGATTCGAACAACTAATGTCAGAACAGAAGCCCACCGCGATAGCACCACGTTAAGGATCGTTGAAGACTTCGGCACAAAAAGCGGTAGAGGACAGTAGCGGTAACAATTGAGATTGTTAAGATTAAGCCCCTAACTTTATTTATACTGATCAAATATACATAATATATAGCCTATGTCCATCTGGAATAATGTACCTTTCAAACAGTGAAAGAATTTTTCAAATAGGTGCCGTGGTTCTGGAGATTACCCTCCACGCACAAAATCGCTCTCTCTTTATATATAAGTAATAGATGATCAGATATACATAATATATAGCCTATGTCCATCTGGAATAATGTACCTTTCAAACAGTGAAAGAATTTTTCAAATAGGTGCCATGGTTCTGGAGATTACCCTCCACGTACAAAATCGCTCTCTCTTTATATATAAGTATAGATGATCAGATATACATAATATATAGCCTATGTCCATCTGGAATAATGTACCTTTCAAACAGTGAAAGAATTTTTCAAATAGGTGCCATGGTTCTGGAGATTACCCTCCACGTACAAAATCGCTCTCTCTTTATATATAAGTATAGATAGATAGATTATAGAAGTATAGACGCACATTGGTATCTCAAAATTAGAGTAAGAGATGAAATAAAAATACAAAAATAAAAAAAGGATTTTAAGTAAAGAATGTTTTTATAATTATTTTAAGCACCTAAAATAATATTCAAATTAATATTACGTTACTTAATATAATTGTGTGCACGGCCACCATCTTGGATTTTTTTGCGCCAACTTGGCGATTTTACCGTGTTTTGAGGAGTGGAAAAATTCTCGCCAATGTGTTTTAAGCGGTGTTTTCGAAACGCTGGACTTTGAATTTTTTTAGATTTTTTAATAAAAACCACCTGTTTAAATGATGAAACTTAGAAAAATTTTTGAAAAATCATTTAAACGTTGGACTTAGATTTATTTTTGGGTTTTTGATAAAAACCACATTTTTGAAAAAATCAGTCTCAAATATTGGAAATTTTGGGTTTTTCTTTTAGCTTTTTTAATAAAATTGACCTTTTTAAATTGTGAAACTTAGAAATATTTTTGAAAAATCATTTAATCGTTGGACTGAGATTTTTTTCTTGTCATTTTTAATTAAAAACTACCTTTTCAAATTATGATCCATATGAAAAATTTGGTCAAATGAATTTTACTTACAGATAAAATTTCAATGCCATCTATTCAGTTTGCCCTAACTCTTTGACTAAGCAATGAATCACCAAAATATTATGCCAATATATTGTTAATTAGAAAAAAATACAGCATTTTCGTACCACCTAAATAACTTGCAATTTAAAAATTATCTAAAATTCAGCTTTGAAAAATGTAAAATAATTATGAACCCATAAATTTATGGTGAGTAACCATTGACCTTAACCAAATATTTGGTGCATACAATAAAATCGGGACAAGGATTATTTGACCATTTATCCTGCTGTGTTGGAAATAAGAAAAAAAAACCTTTTCCTAAACCAATAACTTAACCTTAACTAACTTTTTAACTTAGGTTCCTGGGGAGAGAGAAGTTGAACTTCAGTTATTTAAATTTATTTGTAATCCACTACAACTTGGAATTGTAAAATATTTTTAAATATATTGTATTTAAAATGTATACTGTATTTTACATTTTACGAAAAAATGATGGCAGATAATTTTTACTTCAAATAAATGAAATGGTGCATCATTATAGAATACTAATTGACAATCTATAAACAAAATTAAAAGCAACTTAAATTTAATAAGTTAACGAAAAACTGATAATGGATTCAAAAATTTTCAACAAAAAGA
Organism: Dolomedes plantarius; assembly: GCA_907164885.2. Classification (NCBI taxonomy): domain Eukaryota; kingdom Metazoa; phylum Arthropoda; class Arachnida; order Araneae; family Dolomedidae; genus Dolomedes; species Dolomedes plantarius. Next base: position 14,660,795 of record OU015496.1, read on the forward strand.
CTCTTAGTTTTAAAAATAATTTACTCTTTTGAGTATAGTCAATTTGACTCAGATTTCCAGGTCAAGGCCAAGATCTGACCTAAAATTATTATACTGTAATTAAATGATCACATCAGAAATAACTGTTTGATTTTAAAATTAGAGAATTTGACATTGGGTTATTTTTACCAGAACGCAATAATTATCGCCATGCGAAATGCGCCAAACCCTGGCGGAAAAATCCAAGATGGCGGCCGTGCACACAAATCTAGAGTATCCCCCCTAACTTTATTTCTACTGATCAGATATGCATAATATATAGCCTATGTCCATCTGGAATAATGTACCTTTCAAACAGTGAAAGAATTTTTCAAATAGGTGCAGTGGTTCCGGAGATTACCTTCCACGTACAAAATCCGCTCTCTCTTTATATATTAGTATAGATAAATATTAACATGCGATTTTCCAACTGCATTGTTAAAGGCATGATGACAACCTTCAGTATGATTCGTACTGCGGGCACCGAAGTTACCATGCTTATTCCATAATTCTGGCGTAAAAGAGCCTGAAAATTAAAATATTTGCGATCTTATTGTATGTAGGTATGTAAATAAATTATACAAGTTTAGAATTATCCCAATTTATACTTATTATTATGTATATTTGGATTGATTGTTAAAATTTATAAAACTAAAATTTTAATTTGAAAATGTTTGAAACTCACCAATCAAGTAGTCCATTTCATTCCACCATTTCACGCCCACCTGTCAACTGCAGCTGCAAATTCAGGATTCGGACTTCCGGTAGGAAACCCTGTTTTGTTGCCAATATCTAAAACAAGTAATATAAAAACAAAATTTTTTAAAGTCAATTCCTACTTAGGTCAACAAAGAAAATTTGAGTGTGAACTAATAGTAGGAATTGAAAAAAAGGATTGCCTGCCAGAACCTTGCCTACTGTGCGAGATTAGGAGGGGGGGGGAAGAGGGGGAAAAAGTTTGTCAGGTTGGGGATTCGATCTCGCAACCTACAGGACGGGAGAAGCCCGCGATACCGCAGTGCTACCGTTTACACAGTAACAAAAGGGAAATTACTATTCAAAAGCAAGAGACGCTCTACGTCTGAAATTAAAATTGAATAATTAAATTTAATTAATGAATTAATATTTGAAAAAACTGTATTAACATCAAGTGTCATCCACTACAAGTTTTAAAAAAAATGTATTTGAACTTGAGTGGATGAATAAAAAGTATTTTATTAACTATTGAAAATTTGAACAAGATATATATAGGGAGAGTGTGAACTAATAGTAGGAATTGAAAAAAATAGCAATTGCTTGGGGTGTCTGAAATTCAGACTAGCGTTTTCTTCCTTTCACTGGCCGTTATTCCTAGCGGATAGTGATTTTCCTTTTGTGTCTTTACCCTTCTACCTTCTTCGGTCATAATAGCACAAGTGACCTTGGATTCGAATAAAGGCCAGAGGGTGGAGATAGTCTAAGCCCACTCCTATACAAAAGACACAGTTCTTTTTGAGTCAGTAAATCCACCTGTTTATCAGTCGCCCTTGTTTAGAAGAGTTTATTTTGGCACATCCTGATCGAAATACCCTCGGGAATTTATGGGACCACTCAATACGGATATAATTACAAGATAAAACCTTTTTGTAAACCATGTTTTTAAATTTTCTGTTGAATCATATAAACTTGACAATTCTATGTATTAATAAATACTTTTTAAAAATTTTTTTGAGGAATTATCCCATCAACTTGAAAGAAAATGAAGTTAATCGGAAGTTAACATACATTTAACTTTTCGTTCCCGTTCCGACCAATAGATGGCTGCACCAGTCTAGAAAATGAAGTGAATTGGAAGTTAACATGAGCTTAACTTTTCGTTCCCGTTCCGGCCATTAGATGGCTGCACCAGTCTACAAAACAAAATTAACTGAAAATAACTGAAAATTAATTTAATTCTGCTTAAAGATGGCTAAAAGTATTAAAAAATGCATTGTCATCGTGTTCTGAGCTTTTCTAAAAGTTTCAAATGTCTAGCTAGTCGGGAAGTTAGTTAAAAATCGATTGCAAGACTTGTACTGGACAAACACACACGCAGACACACAAACAAGAAAGCAAGTTAATAAAAACAGGGTAAAATTATGGGAATTTATGTTGGTATTACTTTACTAAATGCACAAGAGAACCACCTTTTCCTTATCAACACATTCGATTTTTAAGAAGTCGAAGACTGCAACAGAGCCTTAAGAATATAACGCTATTTAAATACTTGAAGGAGCAAAATACAGTAGGAAAGAACATTAAAAAAACTTCGAGGTGCAGTTTTAGAGAAGAAATATGTAGAATCATCTCGAGCAAACTGAAAAAGTGAAACTAAAAATTTCAAGCATTTCAAATATCTCTAACAAAAGTGCAACTCAACTTGTTTCAGGTAAATTAAAAAGTAAATTAATAAATACACTTTTTGAAAGAAACCTTCACAAACTTTTTCCCTGAGTATAAAACGTCACAGTCCGCAATATCTCATATTTTGAAAAATATTCAATGATGTTTGTACTGTTTCAGTATACTTATTTTTGCATATATTTGAGTACGCGTTCGTAAGTGTATTTAACGTTTGTTAGAACTGATATTTGTACAATTATTAGAGGGTTTCCCGAGCTCAAGAAAGCGATTTAAACGGGAAAATGTTTTAAGACAATTGTTAAGTCTGAAATTGTTTATACTCATATGCATTGCATTTAAGAATTTTAAAGATTTGATGCAGTATTTTTTTTTTCCATGAAACATACATAATTGCTCATAAGATAAATTTTTTCCAGAAATATGCAGTTCAGAGTTATCACAAAATTTTCTTAGGGAAAATGCCACGAAATAAATTGTGATGGATATACAGGTCAAATGTATATACATAGTTCCCCATATATGTACGTATATTCAGGGCCCTTTTTAGAAAATTCTTGATTATAGGCACAACTCGGGATGGGGGCCCCCTAACACTGATGTGGGCGTAAAATTTCCAAAATTCATACGCAAAAAAGTAATCATGAATGATTGTGAAAGTACCATTTTACCAAGAATTGGCTATTTGAAGCGTAGAAGCCTAGAACATTATCAAATAACAAAAAGCAATACGACATATTAACTTCATCATTAAAACACCAATACAATGCAACCAGAAAAACTTATTAATCCCTTATATTTATTATAACATACATATGATGAATTATACATATAACTATACATATGATGAACCAATCAATCAAATTTGAAAGGATATATAAAAAAAATTGCTTTTAGAAAAGGTAAAAAAATTGAATTTGGAATTTTTCCTTTTTATTCTTTTAAAATAAAATTTTTGGGCCCCCCCCCCCCCCAACATTCGGGGGCCTAATGGAAAATCAGGGCCTGAATATATTTATCGGAATTTGAGTTCAAGTAATTCCATCGCTTATTTTATAAATAATCATGTTTTATGAGAGAACCCTCATATTTTAGTTCAATGACAGAGGAAGAGATGCAAGTACATATAGTATATGCATACAAAATGTATATCGATACGAATGTTTATAAACATTTTATAAGTTCTCCTAGGATCCAAATAAGTTCTCAAGAATGAGTAAATAAGCATTTTATAGATTATATTAGTAGTTAAAGTCAGCAAAAATAATCCCTTATTCCTTTGATTCAACGCTAGAAAATCGTTTCCCGAAAAGAAACAAAACTGTTGGTAATTTGCCAAATATTTCTTATTTTATATTTGAAGATGGAAGGAAATGGCACATTTCCTCAGAGTAAATAGAAAATATCTTCACGGAATTTCATTGAGGCCATCAGTAGTCTACCCATCAGTCTCGAAACATTAGTCTGAGGTTTTCCCGAGCTCAAGGAAGCGATTTAAACGGGAAAATGTTTTAAGTCAATTGTTAAGCCTGAAATCGTTTATGCTCATACGCATTGCATTTGAGAATTTTTTAAAGATTTGATGTAGTATTTTTCAATTAAACGTACATATTTTGCTCATATGTTGAAAAATTTTCAAGAAACATGCAGTTCAGATTTACCTCAAAGAAGGCCCGGATTTCCCATTAGGCCCGGTAGGCCCGGGTCTAAGGGCCCCCGAATGTTGGGGGCCCCAAAAAAATTTTAATTTTAAAAGGAAAAAAAAGAAAAAATTCCCAATTCAAATTTTATGTTTATTTTACCTTTTTTAATAGCAATTTTTTTTTTTATATACAGTGGAATCTCGATCGATCGTTTTCGGATCCACCGTTTTACCGTATGTGTCGTTCATTTTATCCAGTTCCAACTATCATATTGCTATGTTATGTTTCCGCATCTATCGTTTTCCCGCATTTATCGTTCATTTCAATCGGTCCCTTGCAAAATAATAGATCGAGATTCCATTGTATATCCTTTCAAATTTGATTAATTAATTGGTTCATGATATGTATAGTTATATGCATAGTTCATCATAAGTATGTTATAGTGTATGTAAGGGATTAATAAGTTTTCTGGTTGCATTGTATTGGTGTTTTAATGATGAAGTTAATATGTTGTATTGCTTTTTGTTATTTGATAATGTTCTAGATTTCTACGCTTCAAATAGCCAATTCTTGGATAAATGGTACTTCTACAATGATTCATGATTATTTTTTTGTGTATCAAATTGGAAATTTTACGCCCACATCAGTGTTAAGTGGCACCCATCCCGAGCTGTTCTATTAATAATTCTAAGAATTTTTTAAATCGGGCCCTGCCTCAAAGTAATCTCTTACGTAAAATGCCATGAAATAATTTCTTATGGATATACAGGTGAAATGTAATTATGTAACGTGTGAAATGTAACGTGATTCTGATCTTCTAATTTAAAACTTTTACGTTCCTTACCAAAGATTTAAACTGATTAATATCATGAATATAATGTAATATTTACTTTTTAAGCAATTATTCATAGTTCAGTCAAAACGAATTTCACTAAAATTATTAAATAAATGTTCTAAAAATGTAAACTTATATCTATTAAAACGTTTTTTATTCTCTTCAGTATGGTATTCAGGAATATAATATAGATTTGAGACATTTATTTTCTTAAAAGCAGTCCTAAGTTCTTTGTTCTAAATCAGTAGTGTTCATTCATTTTCCCATTGTATGAAAATGAAAGAAAAATCAGAAGTATGTGTGCAATAATAAATTTCTGTGTTAAATTTTTTGCTCATAATAAATAAGGGTAAAGATTAAACACTACAAAATTATTTTATATATAACTCGCATTGACGATAATCATAGCTGTCTGATTCGTCTAATTCTTAACAAATTATAAAAATAAGGACATTGCATTTTATTATTCTATTTGAACTGAACATTAATCTCACGATCAAATTATGTTAATGGCGAAAGAATCGATCATGAAATTCATTCTATTTAACGTCCCTGAAGTGAGCCGAAAATGTTTAGAGACCTGCGTAAGTATATAAAAGGCTGTTCCTTCTATACAAAATGTTCTTTAAGCCAATCACTAAATAACCCTTTTTATTACATCTGATTTCGTCAGTAAACTTCTCAACTTTATTTTTCTTTTTAACTAGAGGTTGCTAGCAAGTTGAAAAATTTCATATTTTTTTAGTTCATTCGATTAGATTTGATTTCGAAAATTGCAGTTTTACTCTTGACTATTTTTTGGAGCTTATGGTGGCAACGTATAATATTGTAAAAAACCTATGAAAGACTCTCAGAATTGTGTTTGTTCATTTAAGTCGTATGTCATATAGTAAAAAAATGTAAACTGATTTTTTTTCATATTATAGACATTTTCTGTACGATTAAATTCTGATGTGGTGACTTGCATGGAACTTCATTTTAATGAAACGTAAGATTAAAAACTAATGTTTGTAAAAATATATCTACTTAAACTTTTAGATGAAATCTTCTTTTGCTCTATTAAGCCAGTGGAGTTATTCTAGTAAGTAGAAATGTAGAAGATAACCAAACAGTGTACTTGCACTCGATTCCGGTTAATCGGACCACATCGGGACGCGATCATTTTGGTCCTAATAACTGGTCAGATAACACGAACATGCCCTATTAGGTTTATACAATATGATCTGTTTCGGTTCTTTAGGATTCGGTCCGATTAACCGGTGGTTCAAGTAACCGGATTCGACTCTACTAATATCAGAAATTCAAACTTTTAATTTTTTGGTGGGATTAAAATAATACAAAAGTGATTAATAGACGATGATAAATCATATTTTGCGTCGGTTTTTCTCCCAAATTATATAAATCTAAACCATACGAGAGGTTAAAATTCGAGATAAACGTGGGTTAATTATATGTAGAGAATTAGGGACCCCAGATATCATGTCAGCAGTTTTGGACCAATTGTTGTGTTGATTATCTTTTTTTCAGACAACCCTTTTTAAATATATCCACTTCCTTTGTTGTGATGTTTTTCCTTATTCTCTATATTTGTCATAAATGGCGATACGTCTACTCGCTCTAACCCATACGGGAGCTTCCTTTTGTTCGAACATTACGTAAGGGGTCTTTATCTCTTTGTGTTGGTGACGGGAGAAACCTTGGGGACTGTCTGCTATCTATCAGGGGGGGGGGGGGGTAGCGTTATGCAATGGGAAATAATTCTATTTCGCATATTTTTACATAAGGGCATCTTTAGTTGATTTTCTTTTTAGTCAGTGCCTTTCAGAGGAAGGGCAGTTAGTAGGTCTCTTGTTCAGGTGCTATAGTCAGTTTAAAATTTTTAAAATTTTGAGTTATTGATTTCAGTATTTCACTTAAAATTGAAAACTGCATTTCTAACCAAGGAAAGTAAAGGCGATAAATGTACAATACAAACATGAATATATTAGGGAAAAAATGCATAACTATATATGAAAATACATACATTTAGAACAGGGGTGGACAGACTTTTCCAGGGTACGGGCTACTTCTAATTTTTTCAAGGTGTTGCGGTCCACCCAGTGGCGTAGATGTGGTGAGCTAAAAAAATGGTCTACAATATTTATTATAACTAAATAATAAATACGGAATATGTACTTACCTGCATAACTACAATAAAAAAAACTTACTGTTTTAAAACCGCGTCTAAACAAAACGCAAGAGACAAACATAATAATAATAGACACAAATATAATAATATCAAATGATGCATTTGTTATCAAACAATTCAAAATACATTAAAAAATAAATCATTTTCATCTAAAGTTAGTTTTCTTAGTTATAGTTAGTAGATGACTTAGTCTGCATACTTAGTCGCCATAAATATGTTTCTTTTAGTATGCGCGTCTTAGGTCTTAGTAAAGGCAGTCACCCTAAAATGTCTTGGTGGTCCACCGATCGATCGAGATCGACTTAATGCCCACCCCTGATTTAGAAGATGCATACATATTTGAAGTATGCAGAAACATACTTCAAGTGTGAAATTCACTGAGAGGTATGTAATAAAAGTCATTTAAAAGGAATAATTAAGAATCGTTACAATACCCACATTTTTAGAGGGAAAAGTATTAACTTATCCCATTATTAATACTTATAGAAGAGCAAGGCGTTTATTTATACAGTGGAATCCCGATAATCCGAACTTCGGAAATCCGAAAGTCCGCTTAATCCGAAACCAAAAGTAATACAGAACCAAGGTTGCAACAAAACTACTGTGATATTAAGTAATATGAAGTATATTTGTGAAAATTACAAGAAAATTCAAAGTTAGACAACAGTATAGTAAAGAAGGAAACAGTAGAATAAACAACACGTGTATATGCTAATGCTAAACTGACAATATAACTCTAACGATCCTGTGGTTGTCTGTGAGAAAGGGCGTGTCAACTGAACCCCCCCTCCTCCACCCGGCTGCACATTTCCATTGTCGAGCACTGTGACGTATTGTTAAAACAAATCACACTCTACTCTACTAATCTAGGCAGCGTTCAGCTCTCTCATTACCCATTTCTTACCGAGATTTGATTATGTTTAGACAGACCTCATAAAACAAACTGGGCAGTTACACGTAATATGTAGTATTTATGTAATCACATGTTATTATCTCTCTATTCTAAAAAAAAGTAACTCCCGCTGCGGCTGTGAAAAGCTTGTCACGCTATCTCCTTCGAAACCGCTGGGGGTATGGGATCGAGAGCGATACCAATGGATGCAGAAAAATGGGGGGGACCAAAGAAAGACATGTCTCATCTTCGTCGGACGTTAAGTTTTTTTTATTTTATGTTTTGTGGGAAAATATTGACTTTTTCATCTTCATATTACGATAACTCGCCATAAAATAGTCGTAGAATTTTGATCTTTTACAATCTAAGACTACAGACATTTCTCTTTCAAACTAGACCTCATTTGCTTAAAAATATTTTAAAACAGACTAACATTTTCATCAAAAAATGAAACATAGTTTTTCAAGAAATATCGTCCCCTATCTGGATGTAATATCGATGCTCCTCGAGTTTTTATCTTACAAAGAAAATATTTACATCATCTGGAAGCTGAAAGCTTTCTTATTCATATAAACCTCATTTCAAGTCTATATCTTAAATTTTCGATTTTTAATTGAATTTTAAAGCTGATAATTCAACGGTGATGAAACGCCCTTCGCATTACGGGTGACAACATTAAATGGATGGAAGCTGTTACATTGCCCGAGAATCACCCCTATGTATCTCGCTAATAGCCATAACAGTGGAGTGAGCGTAGCGAGCCTAGGGGCGAATACCCTAGTGTAATTTAAATTTATTTTAAGAATGATTTTGCTTAATCCAAAAATTTCGTTAATACGAAAAGGGTCTATTCCTAATCATTTCGGATTATCGCGATTCCACTGTTCCAGAATTATACAAATGATTCAACAGTAAGTAATTACAATTCTCAAGTACCGTAAAAACTCGACTATAATACGCACCCGAGTATAATACGCATGCTTGATTTTGTGCGAAATTTTCGGAAAAAATTAAAATTCGACTATAATATGCACCATTAACTTTTCAATATTTTATTTAAAAATTGCACAAATATTTATTATCAGAAATAAAATTTGCAAGAATCAAATGTGGTGGAAAAAAATTGAAATTTTGAATTCAAAACAAACAATGCTGTCAAATTATCAGTCTTAATCACTTTCACTAGAATACAGATCATCTATTGTTGTTAAGTCTATTTCATAATTATTGGTGCCGTCGTAATATATATTGCCATCATCATCCTCACTTGACGATACGAACTGAGAGTTCCGTTTATTTAAAATGAATACCTGTTTAGTAAACGGGTGGATGAATCACGGATTGCAAACGCGCACGCACCCGTGTTGTGACAATGTCATAGCTGCTGTACGTTCGTTTATGCAATGTTTAAAACTCCTTTTTTTTTGTACGCAAGTATAATACGCATGCTTGATTATACTTGCGTACAAAAAAAAGGCGTTTGCACCCTCATTTTTGTGGACTAAAATGTAAAAAATAAGTGCGTATTATGCCCGAAATTTTACGGTCTATATTTCTCTCTTCATGCCATCTTTTAGTTCGTTTTATGTTTTATTCGTTTTATTTGATCTCTTTTTAAAATCCTTTATAACACTTAAAAAGATATAACAGTAAATTTTTATTAAACATGTTTCTATTTTATAGAGACGGCTTTTCATAGTAAAAATCAGATAAGATAAAGAATTTAAGTTCCGTCTGCCGTTTATGCTACTTAAAATTCCCTTCTCTAGACATCGATGTCTTTCTGCAGCAAAATTAAATCAAAATTAAATGGTAAAAAATAAGTGCGTATTATACTCGAGATTTTACGGTATATATTTCTCTCTTTATGCCATCTTTTAGTTCGTTTTATGTTTTATAAATTTTATTTAATCTCTTTTTAAAATCCTTTATAACACTTAAAAAGATATAACAGTAATTTTTTATCAAACATGTTTCTATTTTATAGAGACGATAAAGAATTTAATTTCCGTCTGCCGTTTATGCTACTTAAAATTCCCTTCTCTAGACATCGATGTCTTTCTGCAGCAAAATTAAATCAAAATTAAATGGTGAAAAATAAGTGCGTATTATACTCGAGATTTTACGGTATATATTTCCCTCTTTATGCCATCTTTTAGTTCATTTTATGTTTTATTAATTTTATTTGATCTCTTTTTAAAATCCTTTATAACACTTAAAAAGATATAACAGTAATTTTTTATCAAACATGTTTCTATTTTATAGAGACGATAAAGAATTTAATTTCCGTCTGCCGTTTATGCTACTTAAAATTCCCTTCTCTAGACATCGATGTCTTTCTGCAGCAAAATTAAATCAAAATTAAATGGTAAAAAATAAGTGCGTATTATACTCGAGATTTTACGGTATATATTTCCCTCTTTATGCCATCTTTTAGTTCGTTTTATGTTTTATAAATTTTATTTAATCTCTTTTTAAAATCCTTTATAACACTTAAAAAGATATAACAGTAAATTTTTATTAAACATGTTTCTATTTTATAGAGATGATAAAGAATTTAATTTCCGTCTGTCGTTTATGCTACTTAAAATTCCCTTCTCTAGACATCGATGTCTTTCTGCAGCAAAATTAAATCAAAATTAAATGGTGAAAAATAAGTGCGTATTATACTCGAGATTTTACGGTATATATTTCCCTCTTTATGCCATCTTTTAGTTCGTTTTATGTTTTATAAATTTCATGTCTTTCTGCAGCAAAATTAAATCAAAATTAAATGGTGAAAAATAAGTGCGCATTATACTCGAGATTTTACGGTATATATTTCCCTCTTTATGCCATCTTTTAGTTCGTTTTATGTTTTATAAATTTCATTTAATCTCTTTTTAAAATCCTTTATAACACTTAAAAAGATATAACAGTAATTTTTTATCAAACATGTTTCTATTTTATAGAGACGATAAAGAATTTAATTTCCGTCTGCCGTTTATGCTACTTAAAATTCCCTTCTCTAGACATCGATGTTTTTCTGGAGCAAAATTAAATCCGTATGTCTGATAACATAAGAAGAGAAATATTTGTCATGGAACACATTGGATATTCAGACAGTAGTAAAAAAAAAAATAAACTCCATGACTGATAGGGTCAAAGATATGTATGTAAAACCTTCCACCTGGATTTCCGAGACGAAACTTCGACGTCTTCTATTATACAGCTGGATCTATTTCGAGAAACAAGAAGTCTTCCGAAGTTTGCAGCACCACTCGACGTGCTATCCGTCACAGATTCAAAAAGAAAAAAAAAAGAAAAGAAAGAAACAAGAGAAACAAGGAGGAGACAAAAATTGAGAGGAAAGAAAGAGTCGAAAGCGGAAAGTTCCACTTATTTTTCTTTGCAGAAGAGTGAAAATGTTTCTTTTTCACGCTAAATGACTTGGACTGACTTATAACCGGAGCACGAGTAACATTCTTTAGAGGTAGTGATGCTGCTCTGGGTGTCTTTTGCTTTTCGCTCAGTTTCGGGAAAAGAAGTTTTGAGGTTTATTGCGTAACTTGTACCTTTTTGAAATATTTTGGAAATCTTGGAGGAAGAGAAAATGCATATTCTGGTTGCTGAAGTATTTGTTATTTAAATTGAAATCGTCTTAAAAAGTTTGAAGTAATATTTAATATATCGCATATAAATATGCGTGTCGATATAAAATTATCCTTTTAATTTTACAAGATAAAGCATTAAATAATATTAAACTAAGGTATTACAGAATTTTTATTTATCTTTTCTGCCCCCAAATGATACTTTCCTCTTTAAACCTCTTGTGTTAACATATTTTTATAACTTATGTCTAATTTGGACTTTTTTTATAAGTATTAAGGGATCAGGTACCTTTTAAAAGCTAAAAGACTCGACAAACATATCTCTATTTTCAATCATGAGTAGTTATGAAAATAATTCATTCAGGAATATAACAACTTTACTGTCAGTTAAACAAACTTTCTTCTCTATAAATATGGCTCTAAACTTTTCCTAGATTGAACGTAAGTTTTTTAATTTTTTAAAAATTTCAACCATTGGTTTTTTTCAACGTTATATCACTGCGAATTGAATTTGCTTATTATTGAATTAACATATTTATTTTAGTTTGAAAATTAAGTTATATAATATAGCTTTTAAATGATCAATTTTGAAATCAAAATTCTTAGCTCTTCTTATGAATAAAATATTTAAATTTTTTTTTTTAATTTCTAACATTTTTTGATAAATTTTACTGTCATTATAATTTTTCATGAAAGGAATGACATAATATTCGGTCATTTTAATTATACATGATTATATTGCACGTGTATAAAATTTCTTGATATTCTAGCCAACTGTTCTGGTGATATGTGCGTAATGATATAACTATGAAAAAAAAATGGTTGAAGTCTTTAAAGAATTCAAAAATTTCTTTTCACGCTAGAAAAAATTTAGAGCCATATTTATAAAGAAACAGTATTTAACTGACCTAAAAATTTTCCTATTTCTGAATAAATTTTTTTCGAACCACTGATGATTGAAATTAGGGATGTTTGTCGGGTCTCTTAGCCTTTAAAAGGTACCTGACCCCTTAAGCAAAACTTGTTAATGTACCGTATGTTACTGTGATAAGACGTACCTTTTTACATAAAAAATTATTTAATCGACTTTTCTATGATTTTTTACTGGGCGATCGAAAAGTTCTCATTTTTTACGGAAAATGAGCAGCTTATCGTCATTAACATAGTCCATATATTTATGAAATTATGGCTCTCGATCGACTAAAATCATGTCGAAAACGACCGGTCGATCGTGGCCACCCCCGATATATAGTATATATATTTATTATATATATATATATATATATATATATATATTTAACTTTATTAAGCAAAAAATTGAAAATATCTTTATATACCTAACAAAATACAAAATTTTTTTTCTAAAAGTCCTACCATACATTTGAGGTGTTTCTTATCATCCGGTGCGTGTAATGGTCCGAAAAATACGGTACAATAAATAGTTAAACTCTTCAAAACTCTCTTGTTACTCAAGTTTGGAAATGTATTAATAATTACAAGATAAAAAAAACTTTTTACATACCATGTTTTTAAATTTTCTGTTGAATCATCTAAACTTAACAATTCTATGTATTAATAAATACTTAAAAAAAATTTTTGATGAATTATCCCATCAACTTGAAAGAAAATGAAGTTAATTGGAAGTTAACTTGCGTTTAACTTTTCATTCCCGTCCGGGCCGATAGAGGGCTGCACCAGTCTACAAAACAAAATTAACTGAAAATGAATTCAATCCTGCTTAAAGAGTAAAAATAATGCATTGTCATCGTGTTCTGAGCTATTCTAAAAGTTTCAAATGTCTAGCTAGTCGGGAAGTTAGTTAAAAATCGATTGCAAGATTTGTACGGGACAAACAAGCATACAAGAAAGCGAGTTAATTAAAACATGGAAAAAATAGGATCGGATTCTGCCTGAATCCTCAATAAGAGTACTGTGTAACAAAATGGATCATACATTGTAAAACATGTTAATTTTTAAATTGTACAGAAAATTTGTGTATACTCACAAGCATGAAAGCAAAATAATCTGGAACCAAGAATCTGTCAGTACACATGTCACTTTAGATGAGAACTTCCGATCTGAGTCAAGTATAAAAAATAGTTCTGTAAATAAACATGAATTTAGAAAAACTTACGTATGTGAGACCTTTAGAAAAGTCCTGTATCACATCAAAACTGATTTTCTCATACCATATTTGAAGAGATTTAAGAGTCGACTTCGAAAGCAAAGTTTGAAATGCGAATAATCGATGTTTCAATCTAATCAATGTTTTATTGGAGTTTATCGTTTTGAGTTTGTTGGTCCAAATAAATTATTTTGTTTCCTGTAGCACCGAGGTTTCCACTCTTTCAACTGAGCGATATAAACAGTGAGAAGAATTCTAATTTTTTAGTTCCTTGCTCGCCCTTTATTTAATTAAACTGACATTTGGACAAAAGCCACTTTGTTGGTTCGAATAAATTATGTTGTTTCCTCTATATGCTTAAATTGTCCTAAGGTAGTTCAATTCATCAAACTTGAGTTTTATTGGGGTTTATTGTTTTGAGTTTTATTGTTTATTGGTCCGAATAAATTATGTTGTTTCTTGTATACGCTTAAAATTTCCTACTGTAGTTCAAATCATCAAATTTGAGTTTTGTTGGGGTTTATTGTTTTGAGTTTTATTGTTTGTTGGTTCGAATAAATTATGTTGTTTCCATTATACGTTAAAACTGTCCTAATGTAGTTCAATTCATCAAACTTGAGTTTTATTGGGGTTTATTGTTTTGAGTTTTATTGTTTATTGGTCCGAATAAATTATGTTGTTTCTTGTATACGCTTAAAATTTCCTACTGTAGTTCAAATCATCAAATTTGAGTTTTGTTGGGGTTTATTGTTTTGAGTTTTATTGTTTGTTGGTTCGAATAAATTATGTTGTTTCCATTATACGTTAAAACTGTCCTAATGTAGTTCAATTCATCAAACTTGAGTTTTATTGGGGAAGTAAAACGGATGAACAAAGGTACCATAACAACGCATTCTTTTATATGTGGCACAGAAAAAAAAACTCAAAGGTACGAGTCTTCCAGATATCTGTCCGGGAAGCATCAATGGATTTAGACTGCCAAACTGGGCAAATGAAAGAATTAAAAGAATTAATCAGCCGTATAGTTTTAGAACATATTGTGATTTTTAATATATATACACTGCTGGCCACTGTAAATGCAACACCCTCTAGGAAACATGCAAATAACATGAAATTTACAACATGCATTAGCGGAGGTGAGATATGCAAATGATTAGAATTTCAGCGCAGACGCACATCACGCGCGCCTGTGGCGCCACTTCAAAGCGCTATTTAAGGCTTGGAGATTTGGACGATTTCAAGTACGGCAATTGTGTTTTTCTTGTGGTTTTTTCAAAAAAACGATCAATTATGCCTCGTCGAAAACAGCGATCATCTTTTGATCAAGTATCCCAGTTCGACAGAGGAAGGATAGTGGCCTACCGAGATTGTGGATTATCTTTCAGGAAAATCTTTCAGGGCACACCTCTAGTACGCATTGCCGGTACTTTAAACAGCCAGCGCTTCATCTCCGAGGTGTTGGAGCCAGTTGGCCTTCCTTACCTTCAGGGCTTGCCCACAGCCATATTTCAACAGGATAATGGAAACATGTGGTCCATGGTTGCTCTACGATTGACCCAGATTCCATCCCCAGCTGCCACAGCAGATCAACTTTGGCAACGTGTGGAAGCTGCTTGGTCTGCTGTACCCCAAGAACTCATCCAAAGTCTCTTTGAATCAATGCCGAGGCGTGTGGCAGCGGTGATCTCCAACAATGGCGGATACTCTGGCTACTGATTTTGGCAGGAACCACACTTCACAGAAGTCTATAAATTTAATCATTTGATACTTGGTCAACACGTTATCTACAAAATAAATTTTGTTGTGATATCTATTGTCTTTCTTGGTGTTGCAATTTGGGTGGCCAGCAGTGTACATACATATATATATATATATATACTATATATATATGTGTGTGTGTGTGTGTGTATGTATAGAATTCATGAAAATATTTTTCTTTAACATTTGTATATAAAAATTTAAAATAACCAGTTTTATGTGTATTACTTTGATAAAAAATGATAATTTCAATGAGATATGATATAATTTCGACTAAAACTTTTTCAAACTTTCTGAACTTTTGAAAGAAGTATTTAAAAAAATATGACAGTATTTTTTTCTAAAATTAAAATTTCTTGCGATGCAAGACAATAAATTTACTTACGAACAAGTTATGTTATCTTTAGACATCATTTGCTATTCAAAAAAGCATAAAATATATTAAAAGAAAAATCTTGTTCCAATTATCTCCCATATCATTTATTAGCAAAATTATTAGATTTCAAATTAATGAAAGCTTAATTGCATTAACATTTCTTCATCAATATCAGCGAAGATCCTCCGCAATGATTTACAAATTAATGAAATATTTTAATTATATCGCTTGATGAAATGTGATATTTCAGAATAGTTAGAGGAAAATTTATGGTCATAAACCGTACAACAAAAATCTGAACTTTTCATGTTAGATTTAAATACTTAAGTTCTATATAACAAGCATAGTTAGTCACAGATAACGAATAAATTTTTTTATCATACGTTATATTTTATGCGTTTGAAATTTCTAATTATAGGATTCGGGAAACATACATTAAATTAATTTCGTCATTTGCTGTGAATCATTTTCTGCTGTTCATGGGAAAATGTAAAAGTGAAATGCTTTAAGTGTGAATAAAATTACTTACATTGTTCCCTAACACAATGTTTGCTAATGTGTAAACATATTGAAGGATTTCAGTTTTATTAAAACACTGATAGGAATTTATCATTTTTATTTGGTTGTACAAAAGCAAGTGATCAATCATAAATCTCTCGAGTTATATTGAATTAAAAATCACAATATATGTTAGTAGGTAAAGAACTCTATATTTGAGAGTAAATACATTTAAATTTAAAACGCAAGATAAATTGCAGTACCTGGATTATTATCTAATTCCCTTGAAAATAACTTAAGTAGATCTTGTAATCTCTATATAAATATTAAATTTTGAAATAACTCAGAAAACTCGAAATATGGAGTTACTGTATACTATCATGTATAACAGTTCCGTAACTGACTAACTGACAGGCAACGCACAGACCAAACCGCTGGACCTAAAGGGCTGCAATTTTACATGATTATTCTGCTAATAGTGTAGGGGCGCACTAAGAAAGATTTTTGAAAACTTTTTAGATTTTTTTAAATTAAATTTCTCAGCTGTTTTTGTAACTTTTTTTAAGTTTGCATGTAAAATAATAATCTGAGGGTTATAAAATGTATATCACAAGAAAGACCATAAACATTCCTTTAAAAGGAAATCGTTTTCGAATATTTAGCTCTATTTTCTGATTTTTGGTGAATTTTTAAAGATTCATTTTTAGAATTTAATTTGTTAGATGCTTATCACGAGATTTCTTTCTTTTTGTGATACTTTAAATTAATTTTGCGTCACGTGAATAACAACGAAATAAATTGATAAAAAGTATTAAAATACAGTTAAAGATAAAATTTAACCACTAGACTAATTGAGATGGAAGTTTTTTAAGAATATAATTCAAATCAGTATGTTTTATGGATATTAAGGATACAAATTAATTGCATACATTGACAGTTGTTATTAATTTGAATATTTTCATCTACATTATTTTGTCTATAAAAATACCCGTTACGATTTTTTTATAATTTTTTTTGCATTAATTGCACACACTAACTGCTGTATTTATTATAAAAATATTTTTTTTTGTGTTTTCGGCATTAATTGCATACATTGACTGTTGTATTTATTTTCAATGTACTCCGTAGCGAAGCACGGGCATTCAGCTAGTGTAAAATATAAAGAAGATTTATAAATTCCAGCGAAAAATATAGCTGGCACATAAAAGTAAAGCTTGTTTTTTATTGTCACAAAAAATGACAAGCAAAAATTTTGAGTGTACAACATTTTGAAACAGTGCATTATATTTAGTTATTTTCTTTCACAAATGTAGTAGCAAGTCCATGCTTTGGAGATAGATACGACAAAAGCACTTGTTTGCTTGTTTAGATAAACAAGCAAAAAAATAATGTAAATATATTATATAATATAAATTTTTTCTAATATATATTATATAATATATTTACACGTGAATTAAAATGTGCATAAATTTTTTATAATCTACTGTTCACAACGATAACATTTGTTTCAATAAATATTAGAACTATCTGTACATTTTAAACTTACGTAAAAAGTGATAATTTTAGTGATGTTCTCATAAATCTCATAAAAAAGAAATTAAAACAGTTATCAGCTGTGCAAGAATCAAATATCGTTGAGAATTAAGAAACTAGAAAACCTCGGTTCCAAAACTAGCAAATATTGTTAATTTTTTTCTTGGAATTATTGTATTTGAATTATGTGAAAATAATTGTAATCATAATAATGTTACGTAATATTTTTATGCTAATGTTGAGTCTGGAATACAGTGTCTTTTAAATAATATGAAGTACAACGAGTGTCATCTTTTTACACATACACTTCATTTCTTTACAAATATATTGAAAGCCTGTTATTGTTATACGGATAGAACAAATTTCTCGACTCATAATCAGAAATAATGGTTTCTGTTGACTGAAATTTGTATGGCTGTACACAAAAGCTGTTTGGTATCCGACTTATCTGGGGGAGGGATTTAAATCTTATATTTGATGTTGTTGCTAAGCCCCCTGGACTTGAAAATGCTTGACAAGGTCCCTGTCGCTCTGTTGTCTGAGCAAATGGCAGGCACTAGTATCCTGACCTTCTACAAGAATTCTGACGGGGATACTTAACAGTCCTTAAGGTTAGAGTGGACTTTCAAAATTGTGAAATTTGTCCAAAAAATCGATTTTTTTTATTTTATTGAATTTTGAAACTAAGGACGAGTAGGAATGTGTTGCAAAAAGAATTTTTAATTTCTGCGAATACTTTCCTAGTTATAGGGATTTGTATTTAATTTGGATATTATGTGGTTACTAATAGCAATAACTTTAAATGTGTTTTTCTCAAAATAAAAATTTTCATGTCATACGAATATTCAAACTGCTCCAGACGCATTTCTAATTATCATTTTGTTTTGAAATTTAAGTTTTATATACTTAAGGGGATGGTGGACCTTTCAAAACGATTTTTGAAATTTTTACCACAGAGATATGAAATTTTGTATATATATTCATTAAAGTATAACAATATTAAACACCTTATAAAATTTTATAAATATTTTTAAAAAAATATTTTATAATTAAAAAATTTAAATTAAATAACCCTTCTTTAAAATGCTCCTTGCGACTCAATTTTAAACTTTTCCCCTTAATTTTGCTTTTATATTGCTTATAAATACTTGCTGAACAAAGTTATGTATTTTTTTGTACTTTCGTTGAATAGTTAATTTTTAGAAAATATTTTATGCTTGTACTCTGAATTTTCGCGAAATTTTGTACTTTTCTACACTAAAGTTAAACTTTTATAACCTAAATGACCTCGAATCCTAAAATGGATACATAACTTTATTTTGATGTATTACAGGAATCTTTATTATAAAAATCATAAAATTTCGTCAAACATTATGACGCGAGGAGCATTTTAAAGACTTGCAAATCTGGAAATTTCTCATTTTGAGAAAAAGTCATTTAAAAGATAATTTTTTATCTCCCTTTAATACTTACTACTCTAAAGCCACCAATTTTTCATTTTTCTTCTCACTACACATTTTAAATGCATTTCATTCCAATATTTACATGTTTTTAAAATATTAATACACCCCCGAAAAAAATTCGAATTTTTGCTCGATTTTTGGTAATTTGAAAGTCCACCATCCCCTTAACACTATATCAAATAAATCTTTTTGAAAAAAAATACGTTTCGTAGCTCAGAATTTCCAAATTTTGTACTTGAAAAGATGATTTATAGGTATTTTGCGTAATAAAAAGGGTGTTTTCACTATTGTTATATTTTTCTCTTTATATTTTTAATGAATGCTTAAAATAAGCAATAAGTTTCATTGTTAGTTCCATAAAGTATCCTGTAAATAAAAATTACCATATTATATGCAAAAGAAATGCGCATGGAACATTTTTAATTAGGCCAATTTTTGATATAATTTATAATTCCTAGTTCATAAATTATTTATATTTCATCTTTAAATTTTAACCACTTTTACATATCTATGGTACTAATCACATATTAAAATTTCAAGCAAATCCATTCAAAACAAAAGATGTTAGGTTTGAAGGTCCACTGTCCCCTTAATATGGGAAGGATTCGCAGGAACTGTAAAACAGGGACAAGGGGGAAAGACCTTTGTACAACGAATGCTTTTAGTATGGCCTCTCCGAAGACGAGCCTAGGGAACTTGGCCGGATACTAGCTAATATTTTAATCACCTAACAAGCACTCCTGTTTTCACAACAAATAGACCTAGCAAACACATAATGGTGCATATGCATTCATACAGAGTTCTCTGATTGGAGACCCCCCCACTCCTGTCATCACATTAGTCAGGGTAACCCTACACGCCGTGTCCCCCACCATTGACACCATTTGACCCCCGGGACCCCGGGATCTTTGATGCTCTGTAGCAGGACCGAAAGAGGAGGCGATCCACGCATATACAGAGTACTCAGTGAACATAAATCACTGTCTTCCCAAAGGCAGAGCAGAGCAGAGTACATGAATGCAAACGCAGAATAATGACTAAATACTTTCACCCATCAGAAGGTTGCTGTGACCATACTCCGTGGTCTTAAGAACCCACCATATTTTAGCGGGCTACTTTTAAGAACTTCTAATATCAAAGTAGAATGCTTTAGAACCAGTCCTTCTATTTCAAAACATGCTAGTCTGATGTCGATGAGAGACTGCTTGTATTCTATCGTTTGATAGAAGACAGCACTTAATATATAATGGTATACAAAATACCGCTTTATTAAAATGATACAACAGAGGTAAAATATGCGGTTCTATTTCCTTGTATTCATTTGTACACCGAACTGGGGTGTAATGTCGTCAGCCCCCAAGGACATTAGCCAAAAGTAAAAAAAAGGTGGGAGTTTGTATGTTTAAAGTAGACTGCCTGCAATATGTCCTCCAGAGGAAATCTTTTACCAGAACCTCTTGCTCCAGATCGGACACCGCGGAAATAAGATTTTCATGTAAATACTACTTAAGGTCAGCTAGAATGGCACACCATTTTAAAAAATTTGGAGATGCAACACGGTAAGTTCCTAAAAGGACTACTGTAGCCTCCAATGGTGTTGAAGAGTTTTGACTTCATTTTAGATTAAAATTTAGTCAAGTATGTGACTTGAATTTTCAAACTTGAAAGCTTCAAAACCTAGCAAGAAATTTTCTCGAACATAATCATAAAAATAAAGTTAAAATGACTACGGGAGTTATCAATTTGATTTAATCAATACTATTCCTATGTTCCTTGGAAATCAAAATTTTCCACGGTTAGATTTAACAATTTTTAAATTTTCTCTAAACGTTCCGTAAATTTTCTTTACATTTTCTCTAAATAATTTGAAACACAATAGATTGTCACCATAATTTTTGTAGCAATAACTGTCACATTTATACTGAACTTATAATTTCTGTTTAATTATCTTTCTCGATTCATATGCATAATAAAATGCATCTTTTACGGAAACTAAAATATATTATAACAAGAAATTTCCCTAATTATGCACACCGTAAAATTTAATCAACGCTGTCTTGTAAAATTTATACAATTAAGTTAGGTTTGGAATAGGAAATCCTATATACAGTTCATTATCTTTTAACCTACCCTTTAGCAAAATAAAGATTGAAACCTAGATATTTTCCCTTTGGAGAGAACCAATTGAAAACTAGATACGTACAAATAATGTATTTAATTTTTTTCTCCAGAAATATTTTTAACAAAAGCAGCTCCAGGATGAGATTCCCTTGAACTTCTTGAATAAAATATATTTTGATTTCATGAAATTGAATCTCGGCTATACTATCGAATGAAACGGAAAACTTAAAACAACAGCAATGTTTTAAATTATTTTTACATGGATATCTCTTCCATCCCCAGAGTAAAATGCTTTTAAATTTTTAAGGTGAGTAATACCGTTTGTAAGATTACCCAGCGAAACAAAAAAAAACTGCAACACGAAGTTAATTTCGGGAAAGAAATCATATCATGCAAATATTTTCTCAAGTGTGCCTTCTGCGTTTTGGACATTTCGTAAACTTTCCGTGATCTCAGCTGTAGATGAAAAATAATATGCACATATGTGATTAGAAAGAATAAAAACGCATCGGACAGATAAAGGTATTTTATTCCGAATTGAATTTTTGTTATCATGTCTTTTATTTAATTTAAAATTCAACTGGAAATCAAACTCTTCCTATGATGTCGTTTATTGTTACAGAAACGTTTTAATCTCAGAATATACGGCATCGTGACCTTAAGACGGTTATCATATATTCTATCATATTTATCAGGGATAAATTTACCAAAAATATGAAAAACAAAGAAATTAAATTAAAATCACATTTCATTTTCCATATTGTACCAGACTAGAACTATATGACGGTAAAATGAAATATTCATTTTAAATCAGATAGTTTTGCAATCGAAATATCTTTAAGAGTTTTATTTCAGTGGTGCTATTTTTTATTCAAATTTCAATGAATTCGTTATAGATTAATTTTCAGTTTCTAAATTCTATTAATTCTTTTTTCATTTGTTAAGATATGTTCCAAAACGTAACGAACGCTGAAATTCATCCATGAATATTTAAGCATTTAATCCACCCACATAAAATAATTATTATGTTGAAAATGAATATGGCATATGACTAATGATCCATTTTATGTGAAAGCAATTTTTTATTTAGTTCATACAGGATATACAAAATAGCTTCTTTAATAAGAAACGTACAAATTTTTATAGTACACAGATATCCTATAAAATTGATTTGCGAATATTTTCTAAATCCTTGTAAAAATTAAAACTGCATAAAATAATGCAGTATAGTAAAAAAGTATTATAAAAAGTAATTGCAATATGAGTGATAATGTGGATGAAAATTATCGCTAGCTCCATATGAACAGCATGAAGGAGTAGGATTAAATGTGTAAGTTTTACGGAAATAGTAGATCGTGACATAGTAGATCCTTTCTTCGTGATCAAGCCAATATCTTCAAGTGTAGCACTTTCTATCAGTGCACATTTTCGATTCGAAACTCCAGATCTATCTAATGCTGTTACCCGTGACGATAATGGAAGTGTCATTTTGGAGCTATTCACTTCATTTGAAGATGTAGCAACTTGTTTAAAATCCTCATCAGAGTAAAAATCATCACTTTCAGAAGTAGAGCTACCATCCACAATACTTTCATAATGTTGTGGTTGGCTACTTATCTCAGTTTCAGATTTTTGCTTATTCACTCGCTCCATTGCTTTCCTCTCCACTCTAAGGCCGTCCGCACACGGAGCAACTCAAAAGAAACTGATAACCGACTCCAATCACAAACCAGTCCGTAATGAGTCTTAACCTATGTAATTGAATGGAGCCACGCACACGGCGCAACTGGTTACAAACCCGTCAGCAACGCATTTGTAATCAGTCGTAGGCAACTCAACGTGTCGAGTCGCTAGCAACTTCAGTCGCCAGTTTCTCTTGCGTTGTGCGTGTTATTACACAATCTATATTGCAGCCGCTCTTTTGGCAAGCTGCCAAATGACGTACCCGAGTCACGTGACTTCTGCCTAGCGATGAAATGAAATTCTAACGTTTTTTGTTGTATGGAATATGTGCACCCATATATACAGTCCATTTTTAAACGATTGATCAAAGACAATCTACTGTGACGATTTTTTAAAATAAATTAATTTCTGATAATAATTTAACTAAAAAATAATGCCCGGAATAATGATGTTCTTCCTTCCATGACAGGTCGCAAACTATTGATTTGAATTACTTTTGAGTCGGCCCGCGTGCGGAGCCGCATCAGTAATGAGTTTGCAACCAATAAGCAATTTCAGTCGCTAACCAGTTGAGTTTCCTTTGAGTCGCTCCGTGTGCGGACTGCCTAAGTTTTAGCACATTGGTGATTTTAGCATCCAAATTCCACATATACATTTTCCTCGACGATTTCTGGTGGTTCAAAAGCAAATATTCCGTAATATACCGTGCAGTACAATCACAGCATCTATCTGTGAAATTCAAAACAAATTTCGCTGGCCTAGCGGGGGCTTTAAATGTGATACGATATCAGAATAATTTTTTTTCACAAACAAAGGGACTTGCTATGCAACAATTTCCACTACAGGCAGTTAAAATTTTTTATACTAAAAAAATTTTAAAACTAATAAAAAATGCTTTTATTACATTTTTGGAGAAACTTCAACGGCCGGGCGGGGGTCTAAATGTATTTTAATTTTTTAAAAAATTACAAACATTTGATAGCAATTCACAGCTTTTCCCACCACAGGCGATTCTGATTTTTAAAAAAAGTAAGAAACAATCCACCCTAATGTGCAAGTATACAGATCCAAATTTAGTTTTCGGTACAAAACATCCACACACAACGAATAATTTAAAACTTTATAAATAAATACATTTAAAGAGACCATTTTCCAAAAACAGTCTTCATTTGCTAAAGACTATCTTTATTCTTTATCATCATTTTTCGTTTTTTCACCTTTTATATAAAAGTTTCATATTCTGGAGAAAGAAAATCCCCGAGTATAAAAATGATTCATACTTCACCTATTTTCTCTCGGAGAACTCAAATGTGATACGACAGCTGTCATTTCCTTGATCAAACTTCATATTCAGAAAACACTGACCAAAAGAATTTATTGCCTGAAAACTTTACTTTTTCTAAAATATTTACTTTTAGGGTGGAAAAAAATCGCTCTGGAATTTAAATGAAGACCAGTCGAACATTACTCGGCAGCGTGTATCATAGTATACATGCCTAAAATTTCTCCATCGCTGTTAAGTAGAAATGTTATCACTGCTTGTTATATAATGTTATCACTGCTTGCACTAAGATGTGTGTTCGGATGTGTATCCGAACACAGTGTAAATTAACCTTTTCTTTACGGAGTAGGATAGCATGTATCTGAAGAATACGAGCCCAAGAATGAATCTATATATATATATATATATATATATATATATATATATATATATATATATATATATATATATATATATATATATTTATTTATTTATTTATTTATTTATATATATATATATATATATATATAGATATTTATTTATTTATATATATATATATATATATATATATATATATATATATATATATATATATATATATATATATATATATATATATATATATATATATATATATGAACCGATAACTTTTTATAACCATTAAAGGAAATTCCTATTCAAAATTCTTTATATTATTGCAATATAATAACTCCCCTCATCTTGATTTTGATCTGGGAATAACCAAAATAACCTATTAGTTTTCCCCTAAAGCCACGCGCAGCCACAGTTACATAACGTAGAAAGTTCGAGAAAGTCTGACGAAATCATCACCTCAGGCGTATTAAGTCAGGTGTCATGATCTGACCAATTTGAAGTTCAATGCACCTATACTCCGGGCGTGAGTACAAATCTTTCGCGCGTCTTTGTCTGTTCGCATCTGTCCTATGTAGTTGCAGTTCTTTTGCTCTGCCGAGTTTTATAGTATGTCCGTAATACCCCGGACAATTTAAGTGAAATATGTTGATCCGCTGTATAAGAGTTTATTCCAAGTAAAAGATGTCAAGCAACATTTCCAGAAATAAAGACTGTGTTAAGAAAAACCGAATCCCTCACCACGGACAAGCGTTGTGTTGCGTTAATTCGTCACTACTACCTAAAAGACGTTTGTTTGAATACCTCCGGTCTATTTTTCCTCTCCATGTGCCTTCCTACCTTGTGCCGTGACTACAGAACTGTCTGGAATATCACGAGTTCCCCCATCTTGATGTAAAACATTATATATATATATATATATATATATATATATATATGTTGTGTGTGTGTGTATCGCCCTTAATGGCTGTTCTTACAAAGGGGGTATGAAATTTCCCGTTCTAAAGAGGGAATCATAAAAAAGGGCTCTGTAAGCTAAAGTTTAACAAATTAATGTGAAATAGGATTTTATTGTTATTATCATCTAACGTTGCTGTTGTGGTTGTTGCCTATGAATTTTGATCAAAAACCTCAAGGGAGTGAATATGTTTAATATGAACAAAAAGTATGCTCCAAGTATGAGGCATCTTATCATCTAACATTACTGTTGTTGTTGTTGCCGAGGGGGGGGTGGGGCTATCAATTTTGATCAAACAACCCTAGGGAGTGAATATGTTTTATATGAGCAAAAAGTATGCTCCAGTATGAGGCATCTTATCATCTAACATTACTATTGTTGTTTTGCCGAGGATGGGCTATCAATTTTGATCAACACCCTAAAGGAGTGAATATGTTTAATATGAGCAAAAAGTATGCTCCAAGTATGAGGTATCTTATCATCTAACATTACTATTGTTCTTGTTGCCGAGGGGGGGCTATCAATTTTGATCAAACACCCTAAAGGAGTGAATATGTTTAATATGAGCAAAATGTATGCTCCAAGTATGAGACATCTTATCATCTAACATTACTGTTGTTGTTGCCGAGGTGGGGGGGGGCTATCAATTTTGATCAAACACCCTAAAGGAGTGAATATGTTTAATATGAGCAAAACGTATGCTCCAAGTATCAGACTTCTTATCATCTAACATTACTGTTGTTGTTGTTGCCGAGGGGGGGAGGGGGTGTCCATCAATTTTGATCAAACACCCGAAGGGAGTGAATCTGTTTAATATGAGCAAAAAGTATGCTCGCTCCAAGTATGAGACATCTTATCATTTAACATTACTGTTGTTGTTGTTGCCGAGGAAGGGCGGGTTGCCTATCAATTTTTATCAAACACCCCAAGGGTGACATCTTATCACTAACATTTCTGTAGTGGTTGTTGCCCTCGAATCCTTATATAACATTTATTGTTTAATATGAGCAAAAAGTATGCTCCAAACATATGTAATTTACACAGACGTGTACTGATGTATTGGAAAGGTAGCCGATATACATATGAAAGAGGATTTCGAATAATGAGGACTCAACCCATAAGAGATATGCCAGAAAAGCCTATAGGGATTTTTATTCATTAAGAAAAATCAGAATAAAAATATTTGTGACTTTATATAAAAAATAATAGTAATTAACAATTATTTTTTTCATTAATCTTTCTCCCAGTACAATAATTTGTTCAGATTATTGAGAACTATTTATACTTTTACTTTCAGGGATTCATGTAACAAAATTTAATTTTTATAAATATTTATTAATGCAGAAATCATTTTAGACGAAAATAAAATTGAAATCTCTATATTTTATAAGTGAAGGATTTATGAAATGGGAAAAAGAAGACAGATTCTGAGGTTTAGTTTAAGCTAAAGAAAACATTCTTCAATATCAAATGCAAGAGAAATTCAAAGTGTTTACTTTTGCGATTCTTAGATTTTTAGACTTAAGGAGATTGGTCTCCCCCCTCCCTCATCCCTCCCTTGTAAAAAAAAAGGACAAAGAAAAAAACATGGATAATATACTTTTTTTCTGCCATGATGGGAAAACAGTCATCTTGAATATATTAAAAATGAATGTTCAATGTTTACTTAAATATAATTAATACATTACCTTTTATATAAAGGTCTCTGTTGTGCCCTTAAAATTATAACCGAGATCACCAGAACAGAAAGCTTTTATTGCAGGGTTCTTTGTTCAAATATTTATTAATCTAATTACTTTAGGACTGGTGAAAACAAAAACTAAATTGCGAATAATTTTAATGTTTAAAACAAATCGATAATTGTCGTGTTATCCAAGATAGCAGGATGTTTTACGTGATTATGAAGTTTCTTTTTCAGGGTTTTGCACATATTTATGAGATTTATTAATTTAAGGTAATGAAAAGAGCACAGTTGTGCAATAATTATCAGTATTGTTGTCTGAAAGCGGTGTGGGTTTTTCACATATTTATGAGATTTATTAAGTTAAGGTAATAAAAGAGCACAGTTATACAATAATTATTAGTATTGTTGTCTGAAAGCGGTGTGGGTTTTTCACATATTTATGAGATCTATTAATTTAAGGTAATGAAAAGAGCACGGCTGTGCAATAATTATCAGTATTGTTGTCTGAAAGCGGTGTGGGGTTTTCACATATTTATGAGATTTATTAAGTCAACGTACTGAAAAGAGCACAGTTGTGCAATAATTATCAGTACTGTTGTCTGAAAGCGGTGTGGGGTTTTCACATATCTATGAGATTTATTAAGTTAAGGTAATGAAAAGAGCACAGTTGTGCAATAATTATCAGTATTGTTGTCTGAAAGCGGTGTGGGGTTTCATATATTTATGACATTTATTAATTTAAGGTAATGAAAAGAGCACAATTGTGCAATAATTATCAGTATTGTTGTCTGAAAGCGGTGTGGGTTTTTCACATATTTATGAGATTTATTAATTTAAGGTATTGAAAAGAGCACAATTGTGCAGTAATTATCAGTATTGTTATCTGAAAGCGGTGTGGGTTTTTCATATATTTATGAGATTTATTAATTTAAGGTAATGAAAAGAGAACAATTGTGCAATAATTATCAGCATTGTTGTCTGAAAGCGGTGTGGTCCGTATTCGATCCCCATTGCCACTTAATTCAAATGCTAGAAAAATATTAGTCAAAATGTGTGTTAGCGTATATATGAAGTTAATTTACTTACAAGACATATAGTGAGAATAAAATAGTTTCTAAATGTCACTTCTCGGAGTTATAAGCTTAAGGCTAAATTTTACTTAATCTGATAATTATTTTCTCAAATAAGAGATTCCTCCGTTCTCATAAGAATGACAGTGTAAAAATACAGGGTCATCAAAAAAAGTCCGTGATTTCAATGGTGCACGCCGGGAACAATAGCCGACCAATCGGATTTTTGCGTAGCAGCAAATGGTATGCTAACTCTTAGAGATTTATTTTTCCATGTCGTAGTGACCGTGACTGCGCTGGGGGCATGCGAGACGCTGTGGCGTCGGGATGCGACATCGATGTCCATGTTTTCGAAACATCGATGTTTGGATAAAAACCTCGTTGTTCCAAACATCGATTTATTGAAGTCGATTTTTTTAAATATCTATGTTTTGGGCTCGATGTTTTACGTTGTCTTAATGGTGTTTTTTTTTTTTTTAATGAAAAAGTACCACAATTAAAAAAAACACGTAGCATAATTTTCACACTCACTAAATGTAAGTCTGAATTCTGAAAAGGACTAATACAAAAGGGGAAACGATTCCCTAGCAACGAGACAAATGGCAATTAACAACCAATGAACTAATCAGACCTCTTGGAATGTTCTCAACACTCAAGAACCTTCCGTGGGGTTTTATTTTATAAACAGTATAAACACGAGAGTGGCCATTTAAGTTTTTGTTTTGTTCTGGTTTTATATAAGTTAACGTTAATTAATATCAAGATGCCTCCCAAAAGTACCGTTACTAAACCAGTTTTAAAGAATGTATGTTCAAAAAAATCGATGTTGAAAAACATCGATGGTTTTTCGGCGATGTTTTATTAGCATCGATGTTTTAGTATTGAATATCGATGTTTCAAAACATCGATGATTTGCTGTCGATGTCGCATTCCTACTGTGACGTCGCGCTCACTCCTACATGGGTTTTGACTTCGGATAGGAAGGGACGGTCCAATTTTTCGGTCATCAAGAAGCCAGATTTGACACCTCCAGACTTTTTTTTATGGGGTTACCTGAAAAACGTTGTGCACGTTGAGAAGATCAGGGACTACGCCATTTATAGGAAAGAATTACTGCTGCAACAGCGACTGCTCCTTCTATGATTCAGGTTACCTGGATGGAAATCGACTATTGCCTAGATGCGTGCCGAGCGACGAGGGGTGCCCTTATTGAAACCTACTAGGTAATGTCCAAAACTTGACTTGTTTCTGTATCTTTTGGTGAAAAAATTAACACCATGAGTTCTATTATATGGTTCTTTATTTCAAGTTGCAATCACGGTCACCTCTTTCGATAACCATGTACTTTGACAATTTTGCAATTATGTTAAGGATTGTAAAATGCCAAATAATCATATATGTATATTATTCCTAGAAGGTGATTTTTTGTTACGACCCCTTTCTCTCCCTTCATACTTAAGAAAAAATCAATAAATGAGGTACCATTATAAAGATAAATTCTCCGCTTCTGATGAATTGTTAATTCAAAATTACACATTGCATTGTTTGTTTAAAAATCGAAGTTGAAAATTGACTTTTGGACCTAGAGTTCTTTTCCTGGATGCATCAGTACGGAACGGTCAAATATTGTGTTCTAGAGGTTTTGTAATATAAATATCACATTTTCCACGAGTTTGCAGTCATGCTTAATTTTTAATATTGTCTACGAATGTGTGTCAATGTGTACTTATCTCATGTTCCCGTGTTTTGTGTGATGCTTCACCTCCAGTATTGTGTCCAAAGGTGTTTTGTAATCGGTTTTGCATTGTCCTTACGTACCATTGTTATTTGACAAATTAACAATGGCTACAAATGAACCGGTTCTTCTTTCATCCTACTACAAACCACCAACCTCGCTCTAAAATTAATCCTACTTTATTCGCATGAGAAATTTTTACACGGGCACCTAGTGTTAAATTACACTTTTCTGAGATTTTAAAATAGTAATTAAAAAAACAATAGTAGGGATTAAATCTTACAAATTCTTTCAAAACACCAAAATAAGCAATTCAGATAATCTATACTCAAGTAAACTTCTATAACATTATCCTTTGAATACATATTTTTTATTTCTTAAGCATTTTGTGTTAAAAAAAGGAATTAAAATATTCAATTTGTTTTTTTCTGAATTCACTGATAAAATACTGAATTAGTCAATCTCTTTATTCTAAAAAAAAGCAATTTCCGCTACCGCTGTCAAAAGCTTGACACGCTATCTCCTCCGAAACCGCTGGGGGTATGGGGTCGAGAGCGATACCAATGCATGCAGAAAAATGAGGGGACCAAAGTAAGACATGTCTCATCTTCGTCGGACTTTAAGTTTTTTTTATGTTTTGTGGAAAAATATTGACTTTCTCATCTTCAAATTATTCATCTTCAACTCGCCAAAGAAAGATCGTAGAATTTTGATCTTTTTACATTCTAAGACTACAGACATTTCTCTTTCAAACTAGACCTCATTTGTTTAAAAATATTTTTAAAAAATGAAACACAATTTTTCAAGAAATATCGTCCCCTATGTGGATGTAATATCGATGCTTCTCGAGTTTTTATCTTACAAAGAAAATATTTACATCATCTGGGAGCTGAAAGGTTTCTTTTTCATATAAACCTCGTTTCAAGTCTCTATCTTAAAATTTCGAATTTTAATTTACTTTTAAAGCTGATAATTCAACAGTGATGAAAAGTCCCTCGTATAAGGGTGACAACAGTAAAGGGATGGAAGCTGTTACATTGCACGAGAATCACCCCTATGTAACTCGCTATTAGCCCTAACAGAGGAGTGAGCGTAGCGAGCCTAGGGGCGAAGCCCCTAGTTATATAAAAAATAGTAATAATAAGTTATACAACATTGCGAATTGTATCTAACAGAATCTATTCTTACTTGCATTATTTCTATCACTGGCATTTATTCTTTATGGAAATGTAGTACATATCTATATATATAAAACAGTTCCGTAACTGACTCATTCATTCATTCATTCATTCATTCATTCATTCACTGACTGACTGACATACAACGCACAGACCAAACCGCTGGACCTAAAGGGCTGAAATTTTGTATGGCGATTCTTCTAATAGTGTAGGGGTGCACTAAGAAAGATTTTTCTAAAATTCTTCTTAGATTTTTTTAAATTAAATTTTTAAGCTGTTTTTTAAACTTTTTTTACGTTTGCATTTAAAATAATACATTGCGGATTATAAAATTTATATCACGAGAAAGATCATAAAAATTCCTTTAAAATGAAATCTTTTTCGAATCTTTACCTTCATTTCCTGATTTTTGGTGAATTTTTAAAGATTAATTTTTAGAATTTAATTTATTAAATGCTGATCACGTGACTTCTTTTTCTGGTACTTTAAATAAATTTATCGTCACGTGCATCAAAACTAAATAGACAAAAAATAATTTTTTTTTCTTGCTAATGCGGCAGACGATTGGATATTATCCAAAAAAATATTAAAATACAGTAAGAGAAATGTTCCAGAAACTGTATTATATTCTTTAGTATTCTTTATATTAGATTTAATTTGAATATCTTCTTCTACATTATTTTGTCTATAAAAATATCCCTTACGATTTTTTTATAAATAAATATATATATATATATATATATATATATATATATATATATATATATATTTTATATCAATTATATACATTGATCGTCGTATTTATTATATATATATTGGCATTAATTGCATACATTCACCGATGTTTTTACTTTGAATGTACTCCGTAGCGAAGTGCGGGTTTTCAGCTAGTTATTATATAAAATTAAATGTATATTTATATGACAAGTCATTGGAAAATTTTAAAGGATAAGTACGGTAATTGAAAATGCAAATGCTGACAAAAGTGGTAACGAATGTAGTCACAGAAATACTGAATAATGCACCGTCGCTTCTAGTAAATATTCCACCGTTATCTTTAACGGGCTAAACATATTTCTGCAAGCCAATACTTTTATTTTATTTTCCCCTCCTTTTTTAATTCTTAAAGTAAATAACGCATTCTCCTTCCCCAATTTTATGAGATTGAAATGTTATGTTCAAGTATCCAGGTATTCTGAATGAAAAACTTCAGCACTTTAGCCAGTTTCCTATTGCGTTTCGCTTTTCTCTTCCG
This sequence comes from Dolomedes plantarius, assembly GCA_907164885.2. Lineage (NCBI taxonomy): Eukaryota > Metazoa > Arthropoda > Arachnida > Araneae > Dolomedidae > Dolomedes > Dolomedes plantarius. Next base: position 14,693,410 of record OU015496.1, read on the forward strand.
TACTCGCCTTTCTAGATTACAAACGTTGCTCTTATCTAGCCCCGGAGTCATGACGGAATGCGTAATCTATCAGTCTGTCTATGTTGCCGAGGAGAAAATACTGTGATTCGACTCATTATCTTTCAAGTTTGCCTGCAACGAAATGCTGAGTTCGAACGGCGAAGGGGGAAGGGATTTACTTTTGTAAAGAATATAAATTAGCTGCGGGGCTACTACATTTCCGTATAGAATAAATAACAAAAAAAAGGAAGAATGTAAACATAAGATGGTCATTAAAAAAATGACATCTTTCTTGTTTCTTGGGAGAGAATCAATTTTCACTGGGCTGCTTTGCAAATTGTTTGTCGAAAAAATATCAGCTTCATAATAGCAATATCTGAATTCTTTAGCATAAAATCAATTCTCGAGATTTTAGGTCTTCAGTTACATTTTAGCTCTATTATTTTCATACGAGGTTATGTAACACAACGTCGATTACTCTGATGAGATTATGTAACATGACGTCAAGCTGGGAAATAAAAGTGTTAGTTCAAATTTAAATACCATCTCAGGTTAGGTTAAAATACACTGCTCAAAAAAATTAGGGAGCAAGCAAAGAAGTTAAGAAAAACGTGCGAGACAGCCACGTATTGGCATAAAATGGATAGTACATGCGTATCAGTGTGCAATACAGAAAAAAGACGTAAAAAATTGTAATTAAGCTTTAATTCTTTGAAAATATGGAAAAAAACATGAAAAGATGATTTAGGGCAACAATTTGGTTACATATAAACGATAAAAAAAGTATTGTTTAGAAATGATGCAAGATTTTTAATATGACGTGTGGTCTCCTCGAACAGCTAAGACTGCTACACACCTATTTTCCATGGATGCGATGATGTTATCGATAATACTTTGGGGAATACTGTTCCACTCCTCAAGAAGTGCAATCTCAAAGTCTCGGAGAGTAAATGGAGGCCTTGGTCTCGCAGCAATGCGTCGTCCGATCATGTCCCAAACATGCTCGATTGGATTCAGGTCAGGAGAGCACGCTGGCCATTCCATACGCTGTATTGTTTCAGCTTCAAGCATGTTCTCCACAAGACGAGGTGTATGCGGTCTGGCATTATCATGCTGGAAAACAAAGGAATCTCCAATGGCTGCAGCGTAAGGTATGACATGAGGTCTCAGTATCTCGTCTGCATACCTTCGAACCATCAAAGTACCATTCCGAATGATATGCAGGTCCGTTCGTCCACCTATGATGATTCCACCCCATACCATAAAACCAGCTCGTCTGTATTGTGACCTTTCATGAACGAATGTGGGGTTATTTCGAGTGCCTCTTTCCCTCCATACCAAAACACGTCGGGTGTCACACTCCAGACTGAGTCGTGACTCGTCTGTAAACAGCACTTGGCTTCAATCATGTTGCTCTCAATCTCGATGTTCAGCAGCCCATCTTCTTCGGGCCGCACGGTGGCGTGAGGTCAACGGAATGCAGACCATTGGCCTACGTACATAGAGACCTCCCTGATGAAGCCTATTACGCACTGTTTGGCTGGACACCCTTCGTCCTGTTGCCAAGAGCAACTGTCTTTATAGCTGAGTAGCATTGTCTGTTCTGTTTCGACGAGCTGTTAACAGTATATACCGGTCATCAGTTGCTGTAGTGGCGCGTAGCCGACCTTGCCCTAGTTGACGTCTAACATTCCCTGTTTCTTGGAATCGATTCCACAGCCTTGCAACGACACTTCTGGCGACTCCAGCAGCGTCCGCGACACTACGTTGTGTTTGCCCGGATTCAAGTCTGCCTATAATACGCCATGCCATGGATTCCGGTAAATCACGTTGTTGAGACATTTTCAAGTCACCTTTTCTCAAAAAGAATAACTGAGCAATCGAATTTCACAGTTAAGGCAGTGAAACAGACGATTCTGGAACATCCCGATTTCCGCCCTTATGTTCTTTTTCTGGTTTTTGACGTCATGAACTTTGATTTGCATATGAAGTTTCTTCTTCTGTTTCCTGCTAGGCTTTAAATTATGGATGATTTATTTTATGTTACTTATCGGTGTAAGTATTTGCGTAATTTCGTTAAAACCATGTGCTTCCCTAATTGTTTTGAGCAGTGTATATAGTTTTAAATATCTTATTTCGTAGATTTCCAAGCATTATAACTTTTTTTTTATTAACGACAATTCTTTAATTCTTTTATGAAAAAATGTAAGTTCGATGCTGGACGACGCGCATTTCAGCATAAAATTAAAAAAAGAATGCAAACATAAGACGGTTATTAAAGAGTGACATTTTTCTTGTTTTTTGGAAGAGAATCAATTTTCACTGGGCTGTTTTGCAAATTGTTTGTCAAAGAAATATCAGCTTCATATTAGCAATCTCTGAATTCTTTAGTAAAAAAACAATTCTCGAGATTTTAGATCTTCAGTTACCTTTTTGCTCTATTACTTTCATACGAGGTTATGTAAAATGACGTCAATTACTTTCATGAGGTTATGTAACATGACGTCGATTACTCTGATGATGTTGTGTAAGATGACGTCAAATTAGGAAGTATAAGTATTAGTTCAAATTTAAATACCATCTCAGGATTAGGTTAAAATATATATTTTTAAATATCTTATTTCCTAGATTGTCAATTCTAAGCGTTATAACTTTGTTTTTAATAATGACAATTCTTTAATTTTTTTATGAAAATATGTAAATTAGCTGCTGGACGACACCATTTCCGTATAGAATTAAAAAAAAAAGAATGTAAACATATGATGGTCATTAAAAAATGACACCTTTTTTGTATCATGGGAGAAAATCAATTTTTACTGGGTTGTTTTGCAAATTGTATGTCGAAAAAATATCAGCTTCATAACAGCAATCCTGAGATGGTATTTAAATGTGTGTGTGCGCGCGTGCGTGTGTAAAAATGTTTACGCATTTTGGTACTTTTCTGTTTAACTGTTTACTGCTTGACCAAGCGATACAGACTCGGTTTGCACGCTGCCAAAATTATAACTCGCGACGACGGAGTTTTTAGCGTTTGAAATATTGCTTTCCGGAGGACCGTTATGGAGGAACGTAATCCTACATTAAAATCAATTCTCGAGACTGCAGATCTTCAGGTACCTTTCTGCTCCTGAACCTATTGCTACCTTTCATGCTAGGTTATGTAACATGATGTCAAAGTCTGAACGAAAGGCAATAGTTCAAATTTGAATACCATCTCATGATAAAGGTTAAAATATATATTTTCAAATATCTTATTTTCTAGATTTCCAATACTAAGCATTATAATTTGTTGTTGTTGTTGTTGTTGTTGCTTTTGTCCCATGGCCGGACGTATTCGGGGATCGTTCCTTCTCCCACCCTCTCAGACTTCATATAAGGACTTTCCAGCCTATGGATTCATCGTGTCCATATCCAGCCTAGACATGAAAGCATTTAATAGTGCTCGTTGAGATTCGATCCTAGGACCATTAGTACCGAAAGATGATACGCTATCACTAGGCTATCTCGGGCCCATAATTTTTCTTTATTAACGATAATTCTTTAATTTTTCTTATTCAAAAACATAAATTAGCTACGGAAAAATTACATTTCCAAATAGGAAAAAAAAAGAATGTAAACATAAGAAGGTCATTGAAAAATGACATTTTTCTTGTTTCTTTAGAGGGAATCAATTTCCACTGTGCTATTTTGTGAATTGCTTGAGGGGAAAATATCAGCTTCATAATAGCAATCTCTGAATGCTTTACTTTAAAATCAATTCTCGAGATTTTAGATCTTCAGTTACCTTTTTACTCTCGAACCTATAACTTTTCATACGAGGCTATGTAACATGACGTCAAAGTGGGAAGGAAACGTATTAGTTCAAATCTGAATACCATCTCAGGATAAAGGATAAGATATGTAATTTTAATCTTATGTAATTTTAATATCTTATTTCCTAGATATCCAATACTAAGCAATATAATATTTTTTATTAACGGTAATTCTAATTTTTTTTTATTAAAGAACATAAATTAGATACAGATCGACTACATTTCCGTATAGAAAAGAAAAAGAATGTAAACATAAAATGGTCATTAAAAAATGACATCTTTCCTATTTATTTTAAAAATATATCAGATTCTTAATAGCAATAATTGAATGCTTTACTACAAAATGAATTCTTGAGCTGTTAGATCTTCAGGTACCTTTTTATGCTCTCTATCCTATTACTTTTCATGAAAGGTTATGTAAGAAGACGTCAGGGGGGGAGAGGAAAAGTATTAAATAAAATTTAAATATTTTGTCATAATAAATGTTAATATGAATATTTCTAAACATTTTATTTCCTAGATTTCCCAAACTATCCAATTTAATGTATTTTAATCAAATATCGTTCTACTATTTGATGATAAATATATACTGAAATTGTAAAGTATTTTACCGAAGAATCATAAGTTAAAAGCATAAAAAAAAGAACTTATTCTGAAAAATTGTCCGTAATTTTAAAAAAGAAAAGCAGGCAGTCTCTTCTAACGAAACTACCACCGGTTATTAACGTAGGAATACTTATCGTTGCTTACCTCTTTTGCATATATATATATATATATATATGTGTGTATATATATATATATGTGTATATATATATATATATATATATATATATATATATATATATATATATATATATATATATATATATATATATATATATAAATATATTTTAACTGACTAATGATCAGGACAATGCTTTTCAACAAAGACACTGTTATTTACTTATTCCTATATCTTGTAGGGTGGTCTAGAAGGACTATCTGGTAGGGTTCCTTGTCAACTCGATCTCTTGCAATAAGAGGGGACAGTACGGGAGGGGGAAGACACACCCTTGGGTCGGATCCGACCCCACTGTACCGTTCGAGGTTAAACATCTAACATATTTCGTCTGTTTTGAATTTTCATCTTCTCTTAGCGATTTTGCCATTACTTCTGAAGTTATTTTAATTGCCCTTCATAAAATTACATGCGTACAATCCACTTTAGCATTCATTTTATTTATAAAATGCGAGTGTCTGTTTAAATAATTAATGTCAATGAAGTTCCAGTAATGCACAATATTTCTCGTTTTTCAAACTATTTCTGAGAAATTTTTGAATTGATAGAACCAGAAGTAAAAAATTTTACTGTGAGAAAATATTGATGTCATGAATCAATAATGCTTTTCCAGGATATGTATTCACAAGTTATTCTCGGATATAAATTATTTTATACGAATGAATTCTATGAATTTTTTTGAAATTCTCGGAATATATCGCGATGGATTTTTGTCCCCAACCTAATATTTTCAAGGATATGCTGTTTACCTAACGGCTTAAAACATGGATTTTAATACTTAGTACTAAAATTTTGGAAATTGTAACAAAATCACATAGTATAATTCTGTGGCAGTTTAATTTAATAGTAGATTTATATATTTTCTTATATGTAGAGCATCTTTTAATATTGTGTAATGGAATTACAAGAAGGATTTTGATTTAATAACACAAAAAATATTTCATTAAACATTTGATGTTATTATATCATTTGAAAATGGCATCATGAATGCAAAATTTTATCGCGTAAATACCTCATTATATTTTTGCTTTACGTCATCATGTAGAGAATACTTTTTTTTTTTAATGCGGAGGCACTTGTCGTTAGACATTCGCCTATACTACGCCGAAATTTTTCTGCCTATTTTATTGTGGTGGCACCATATAGGAGGACAGCATTACCCCCTATGAAGGGACGACACGAACGGAGGCATTTTTCGTGGCGCGACGCCACGATTCGATCCGAGCACCCTCAGCACCGAAAACCAGCGCGCTGTACCACTGGGCCTCCACAAGCCCTGTAGAGAATACTAGAATGCTCTAAAATGTGGAAGAATATAGGGCAGAGACTAAGCAATAATGTAAAATATTTCTCGATATGGAACTCTGAAATGCCTTTTTTGTCCACATGATCTTTATTTATGAGCATGCCAACCTTGTTTTGTAATACATATTTACATTTTAGTTTGTTTCATAAAATTATATATGTGTTTTCGTACGAAGAACTGGAAAGAACTGTTGCGGTCATCAAAAAATATCTAATTTTCGCGGGTGAGATCGCCTTTGCACGTGTTGCAATAGACCGTATTCTTTGAATTACTCCTTAGAGTGAAAACTTTCTTGTACATGTCTACATGTATATGGGTGATAGCTAATGTCGTAATCTAAAAAAGAAAAGCATTCCAGAAGCTATGGACAAATATTTCGTCCTCTTGAATCCGACTAATTTATTTTTCCTGAAAATCATGGAAGACGCTTGGTTCTCACCGTTACGGACTGGAGTAACCCCAAAAAATGTCAGCGCCAGGTTAAAAATAAACGAAATTACTCATCTGATTTAATGCAACAACAAATTTGAGACTTGAATTAGTTTTACTTGTTAATGCACATTAGTTTTACCATTAATGTGCATGCATTGTGTATGTATGCAAAGTATATGAATTAAATAATTGAAAGTAAATAAGTAAATTTATAAAATGTACAATACGTAACGTTGTTAATGTTAAATGCTAATGTATCTCTATTATCGATATATTATAATTAAGAAATTGTGCAATTAATGTCAATGTAAATTATATATAATGGGCAATATTGTTATACAGAAATAGTTAGATATTCAGTTTTGATAAGTGTTGGTATATTCAATGATCATTCCCCGTTTGTCGCCAAAGGCTGCGATAGAGCTCAGCCGCCTCCAAGGTTGGCGTACAAATGCCTGCACTTCGCCTCAGCATACGTATGTGTTTACAAGAGGATTCAGTAAATTAGGCGCTCGTTTTACACCTTTTACTAAATGTGTATAGTTGCTGCTGAAAATAAAGCTTGATGTTACGACTCTGCTAGTCATCTTTCATAATAACCTAACAATAAGTTAGGGAACAAAAAGGAAATTGTTTGTAAGTAATTATACCGTTTAAGCGCAAACTGAGGTCAATTTAACCTTCTGAATTACCATTAATGTGGCACACAAATGAGCTTTACCTCCTGAGCACTCGTCAGCTACTCCAATGTTTCTCAAGCTTTATTGATCGCGAATCCCTCGGAATAATTTACAAAGTTCACGGAACCCTCTACATGTTTTGATCGATAGACCCCTTCCTCCCCTAAATTTAATCGGATATTGAATGAAGCGAATATTGTTTTATTACTTAGATTTTATTGAATTAAATAAAAAAAAACATTAAACAATTATTCATAAAAACAAATAATAGTGATTATGAAAACGAAAACATGACGGTATCAAAATAGACTGTCAAACTGTATCGCAGAACCCCTACATTCTTTGGTTGAACTCCAGGGTTTTGCGGAACACACTTTGGGAAATTCGGGGCTACTCCATGTTCAATAAGCCATGAAAGAGAAACCTAGGGGTGCGGTGGCCCAGTTGGCAAGGGCAGCGGGTCAGTGATCTGAACGTCCCTGGTTCAATGCTCGTCGCTGCAAATCCACCACCGTGTTCACTAATGGTGGCCGAGGCACGTAAAATAGGTCGTGGCTACAATGTCCTAAAAGTTCTCAAATTTACCTCTAGAGGAGCGGAATCAAGTGCTCCGGTCTCGTCACTTGACTCGGTTCAAAATGACGGGACCGAAGTTCTTCGAGGTCAAGTCACACTTCAGCCCCAGTGGTACCTCGTCTTAAAGTGAAGCTTCTTACTACCCTTCGCCAAGGACCTAGGATTTTAAGACCTAGGACCTTTGGACTTGGTTTAGGCTTTCCTACACCAAGGGGATTGGAAACAACAACAACAAGAGAAACCTAGAATGAGGGATGCCGGTTATGCTGAATATATTTTTATTAATACCTAAATGGTTTAAACTCATCTGCGGCAGTTAATTGAGCATTTAAAAAATGTAAAAACAGTCACAGAAAGACCGAGAGTAAAATATGAACTTATGCTATCTTAACACTGTACAGAGGCTGTTCGCACATTTTTTAGACTATTTTGGTAAGTGGTAATAAACAATCGTTTGCTGTAAAAGAAATAATTGCAATTGTACTATGTTTTTAAAAGTCAAAATTATAGTCTGCGGCTTGAAAGTTTTGTTTCTATTCAAAATGGCGTTTTTAACAAAGCAGTGGGTCGAAGGCTACATTTATGCTCTTTCCGAAGAGAAATATGCATACTCCGTTATCAAAAAACGATGTGAGAGTCATGGTTTTGTGATATCTAAAGCGTCGATAGGTAATATCGTTAACAAGAAAGGAAAAAACGTCAAATTGGAGCCTCAAGTGGGAGAAAAATTCCAAACAAGTATCCAAGGAAAAAACGGACATCTTCGACTATTGCAAAGGTACGTTGTTTAATGTTAAAAGAAAATCACCCTAGTCAAAGGACAGTTGCAAAATCATTAAAATGCTCGGTGTCCACTGTAAACAAAATAATAAACGTTGATTTAAATCTTAAGAAAGCGAAAAAACTCAATGTGCATCGCCTTCTTCCAAATCATATTGCTGAACGCAGGACACGCTGCAGAATTCTATATGAGAAACACTTATCCAAAGAAAAATGGAAAACAATTGTCCCAATAGATGAATCATGGGTGTATTTAAATGATTGCAACAAAAAAAGAGCCATTTATTATCATAAAAGGGGAGAAAAAAATTTAAGTACATGGTTCAAAAAATCGAAAGAAAGTTTTTCTAAGGGATTCATGATTGTTGCTGGTTTTTCTTATAATGGCAAGTTAAAAATAAAGAGAGTGGCAAAAATGTCAAAATTAACTACAAATACTATCGGGAACATATTTTATCGCCAATTTTTTGGGATGAAATACCATCGCTTTACCCACAGTGCCATCAATCTGTAAAACTCCATCAGGACAAAGCTAGCAGTCACACATCAAATTCCACTGTAAACTTCCTAAAAGAAATGGAACAAAAAACTGGTATCAAGACCATACCCTTCACTGATATCCCTACTAAATCTCCCGATGTATCACCTATGAATTTTTGTGTTTTCGGACTTTTAAAATCTGCATTATCCAAACGTCGTCCCAAAACCCTTACAGGACTCTGGAAAGCTGTTCAGGAGGAATGGGATAGAATGCCTCTTCTGACACTTCAAAAGGCATTATTATCCTGGAAATTGCGGTGTCGAAAGATAGTTCAGAATAAGGGATGTCAAACAGAACATTTAAATCACAAGAATTTTATGTAATTTAGTTTTGTGAATACAATATACATCGTCTAACAAATGTGTAAACAGCCTCTGTATGATCACCATTGGATGCAGTATTCCATTGTAATTGTACACGGTTGCCGTTAGGAGAAAAACGTGCATGGAAAATTCTTACTTCTATCTCTGGAACATAAAAATATTTGCGACCGCCTTTATCCTGCTGAAATTTTTCTTTTTTTCTTCTTATTTCTGTTAATCATTATTTTTCTTTACCATTTATTAAGCCATAATATTTCATACACGCATAAAAATACATATTTAATTGAAAAAAAGGACGTTTGAGAATATAATTTCGTAATAAATTTTTCCATTATTTTACTTATCTTTAATCTTCTATTATTGATGAACGGTTAGTAACATTAATTACGACCGAAAAAATTATAATTTAGGGAATTAACTAAAATAAATGCATTAAATAAAAACAAGTGACAGAACGTAATTTATGGAAAAATTGTATGTTCATTACTATAAAAGTAAAACGCACGTCTTAAATTGGATAGTATCCAAACCCTACAAGCAGATGCTTAGAAGATTCTAAATATTACAAAATAGCACTAAGAATTACAAAATAGCATTAAGAAATATTAACAAAACTGCGAAACACATATCATAAAATTCATATAACAATAAGCAATATTTAAAAAAAGTTGGCATGTGATAAGCTAATGCGACAAAGCTGTAGCAATCTCGATTCAAATTAATAATATGATGTAAAATTTATAATAAAAGTAATTTTACGTAAATGTTTGTTTTTTAGATGAGTTTTGTTTAGGAATTTTCCCCTGAGAAACAGTTTCTAAAATTTCTTACCTTTTAAATTTGTTCTTTGTTCCTTCATCTTACATTTCTCATATCATAAACTAAAAGTAAACAATTTCCAAAATAAATATATGTTTTCATTAATGAAACATTTTATATTTTCATTCGTGATTTTGTAAATGTATATAATAAATACACTTGAAATAAGGCATAAATTTTGCTAATATTACATTAAAATATTAAACTAAAAGTATATATATATATATATATATATATATATATATATATATATATATATATATATATATATATATATATATATATATATATATATATATATATATATATATATATATATATATATATATATATATATATATATATATATATATATACCTTTAATTTCAGGTAAGAACATAAACATCTTTAAAGCCATATAGATATTATAAGAGATGCGATATATAATAAATACTTTATAAGGGAAAGGCAATACAGGAGCTTCTTAAAAGCCACATTAAAAATTAAGGGGTTAGTGGTTTTTAACCAATGAATAGTTAATCATCTGACCAAGGAGTATTTGTTGTTATTGTCTCTATAGAAAATTCACAAATCTGAGGACCCGTAAACGATTCGATATAAATGGGGGAGATGACAGAAAATTCTAGAAGCACATGGATGTGCTTCTAAAATTATTTCATCTCCTCTGTTCGCTAATATTACATTAAAATATTAAACTAAAAGTACACACACACACACACACACACACACACACACACATATATATATATATATATATTGTAATTTCCTTTCTTTACCACAAATTGCGTTTTCAGGGGTCTTAAGGATTTTCCAGGGAATCATGTAAAACGCGTACCATTATAATATATGGTGATGAGTCAAAACATTACTATAAAAGCCCAAATTAAGCCGTTGCTAATCCTTAGGTTTTACGAAAGCAACAAATCATAAATTATGCTCATTGTGTTTTGGGACATCTGGTACCTCGGTTTTAAAAAAAAATCTTATATTTATTCAAGTTTATGCATATCCTAACGAACATGGAGCTTCAATAGACAACAGGCTCTTATGAAGATCTACTATATGCCGAGGACATACACACCCTAATTTCTACCGACTCCCCCTACAGTTCACTGATAAACGCATTCTCTTGTTGAAAGCTCTGCCAACTAATAGCGTTAACACTGACGTACATTTAGTTGTATTTCTCCATATAGGAATCTGATATGAAGGTTCATATGAAGATCTGGGAGATGAATAGGACGTAAAATCCTTTATTTCTTATAACTTTTTCTATAGGCATAATATTAACGTGCACTTTGTTCTGGGGAGGGGGGGGGGGGGCTCAAGGCCTCCATGTGCTAGGGGTCGTCCATTTCCCTGACGCCCTATTATCAGGGTAAACTAGAAGTGGGTGTCTTCCGGGGTGTGTGGGGGGTATGGAATACCCCCCCAAACCCCCCCGGAAAATTTCGAAAATTAGGTATTAAATAGTGCCATTTTAGGCTATCTAGAGTACTAGATGCCACTTCTTAAAAATCATACATAATATTTTTGCATTATATTGTAAATTAAAAAAAAATATTTTAGCTCTGGGGGAGGGGGGTCCGGTCCTGCTGGTCCCCCCCCCCCCTCGTCGGCACGCCCGTGCTTTAGTACACCTCGATAATGTGAGATCTCAATAAAACTATTAATATCATAAAATAACTTTCTCGGGGTTTTCAAAGGAATAGAGCTTGATTGGTCAAATTAATGAAGGAAAAAATCACAACTTCGTAACTAATACTCTGCGTTCATTCCCATATTAACACATTTTCCACCTTTTGTAATACAATTCACACGCCCAAGAATCACGCATGGAATATAAATTTTTATAGTCCTGTTCACTGAGCATACTAATATTAGACCCTTGCATTAACTTTGGACATGAACTTAGTAAAGTTTTTCTTCGTTTAAAAAATAATCAAAATTCAGATATTACAATATGGACTGATGAAAAAGTTATTTAAAATAATGAGGTATAAAAAAGATACAGTAGAATTTGAAATATACGTTGGACTCACTTCAATCTAACATGTTTTTGATTTCGTAATTGATCAAACGGTTCATAAAATATAGTTTATTTAAGCTAAATAGGAAAAATATTATTCACTTTTTACTTTTTGAATAAAAGCAACTTTTCGGGTCCCTGTTATATTTTCCCAAAATGAGATATATGAATAAAAGTAGCTTATTCTAAAAATTGCTTTGTGGTTAAATTAGTGCTCTTTAGCCACATGAATGTAATAAAAACTTTCATTTAAAACTTACGCAATAAACTATGACTGCCTTTCGAAGTTTTAACCTATCTAGAAGAAAAGAGCCACTTTTAATGCTCCCAGATGCGTAATTACAGTTTTCGGTCTTCTTATCTGCAGTTTTTAACAAATTATCATAATTCCTTATCTCTTCATGAAACTTTCTGAAAATGTGGGCTTAAAATATTTAAAAATATTTTTCTCTTTCCCAAATAGGGTCTAATGCCCCTAGATACAAACCCCTTACATTTTGCTATGTCCTTTCTCATTCTACGAAATTCTGTTTTCCCTTTCAAATGTCCTCTGTAGTCTTACATTGGGTCCATCCACTTTGAATTGATTCTGTTTCCTGCAACTTTTCTTTGTCATTTCACGCACTTTTATTTCTTGATTCCAACCTCATCGGCATACATTTCTCTAACTTTAGGTTTTAATGGTGTTTGGTTTATAACACTTGATAAGTATTCCCCAAAGCCAGTATCTTTTAGATCCGCGCCCAGTTGGCAATTTCTGTATTCAAATCTCCTTGTCCGGACAATACCAGTAAATGGTTTATTAAATTATAAACTAAATGAACAGTTTAATGTACCAAAGCGTTGAAGCAAATAAACTAATATCCGTGTGTTGGAAATTTCTAGTTTTTTTTCTTTTTTGTTTAAATAAATAGATCATGTTTGTATATAAATAGTGAATTAATAGTTATAAAACAGGGGAAGCCAATTTAAAGAGGCGACCTATGTTCATTGCATAAATATACACCTATAGAAATATGTACAAGAAGGTTTGTTCTGCTCGCATGGCGATTCTCTGTGCCTGTTTGTTTAGCTTTTAAAATACGTGAGAAATGAAAATCGTACGTTACAATTACGTATTAGTTAAGTTGCTCCATTTATATGTTCAAGACGAGAAGACTTTTTCACCCAACCTAATTATTAATTCACATTATCAATTATTTTCCCATTGATTTATCCTTAACATTTTTAATTCCACAATAGTTTAATTCCACAATTAATATTCCGTATCCCAATATATTTTACGTAACATAATATTCCGTAACACACAATGCAACGAATTTTATAACTTTCTTGGATATTTATTTTCTCTGATTAATTTAGTTTCACTCAAAGAGGAAATTTTTAAATAATTTTTAGTTTTTAACTGTTGTTATTTCACTTGACAATAAACAATTAAAATTATTACTGTTAATTCAATTTCTGGATGTGGTACTGCTTGTCTTGCTTAAGAATATTAGAAGCTGAGCTGTTGAGCTGCCTAATCTACATGTAAAAGCCAAATACCACTGAATCACTCATTCATTGATCACTGTATCTCTGTTACCATAAAGTCATAGGAATCTGATTTTATATCTGTAAATTCTAATGCTCCCTGGCATTAGAATTTACATTCCACGTCCATACATAAGTATTCCATACATCGTCAATATATGCTAGTGGTCAGAGGTTTGCAGCTCCAGTTCATTTGACACCTCAAGGGTAAGCGTCACGACTTAGCCAGGTGCCACCTCAATTTTGACCGAGTAACCCCAGGGATGACATATAGGGTATCGTACTCTAACCAACCCTCTCTGACCTCATAGAAGGACTTTCCCGTCTAAAGATTAAACGTACCCATATCCGACCTAAACACAGAGCTATTTAATGGCGCTTGTCGGGATTAGATCCCAGCAACATCAGCGCCGAAACCCGGCGCGCTACCACTACCCTACCTAGGGCCGTTTCTTTAGAACCATGAAGGCTAAGAAGCTGAAATTGTATATGGTGGTTCCTCCAAAGCCCTGGGGGTGTTCACTAAGAAATATTTTTAAAAACTCAACAATTAAGGCAGTTATAAAAGGATAATTTAATACCTAATTGAAAAATATATAAAACCCGTATTTAATGTCAGGTCACCGTCGTTAAATTATATGATGAACTCCTCTAGCGAATTACACTTTACAGCTAAAGTTAATATAATTTAAACTAACCAAATTACGTAATTCATGGTACTTATACATTCCGTAGCGAGGGTATTCAGACAGTACACTCAAATTTATGACACTGACACACACACACACACACACACAGAGAGACACACAGACACACACACACACACACACACACACACACACACACACACACACACACACACATATATATATATATATATATATATATATATATATATATATATATATAACGGATGGGCCAAAAAGTCCGTAGAAAATTCATAAAAACCGGAAAAAAAATAATCAAAATAAAAAACGTTTGCAGAGTTAGCATCGCTATGTCACGGGATTTTTTTTAAGACAGGAACAAAAATTAACTCAAAAAACAGCCAACAGGTGGCGCTGACGTACACAAGAAAAAAAAATATACGCAAATAACGAAAAGAATGCTTCTAAATCGTTTATTACAGCAGTAGGTGTTCCACATGACCTCCACCACAGGGGATAATACATTGCCAGGCGAGTCACAAATCCAGCAACGGCAGGGTACAGCAGGTCCGAATATATACAAGACACCTCTCGGTGGATCGCATCTTTCAGCTCCAACCGATTGGATGGACCAGATAGATACACCCGGGATGATACATCCCTTTGACCTGTGTACGTCAGCGCCACCTGTCGGCTGTTTTTTGATTTATTTTTTTTCCTGTCTTAAAAAATTTCCCGTAACCTAGTGAAAGTTCTATAGCTAACCTAGTATATAAATTTTTCATCCTGCAAACATTATTTTTTTAGTTATTTTTCCGGTTTTTATGAATTTTTAAAGTTTCTACTGACTTTTTCCCACCCGGTATATATATATATATATATCTTTATTATATCTATATCTATCTATCCCTCTATCTATCTATATATATATATATATATATATATATATATATATATATATATATATATATATATACATATATATATATATATATATATATATATATAGAAACTAGTATATTACCCCCGTCCAAAGTGACGGAATGTTGATCAGCGTTTCAGTAGGTGATTCATCATTTTCATCGGGCATTGCTGAAAACTGTACTTAAATAGCAGTAAACAACAAAACTAAACTAAACTAAATCAAAACTAAGCTAAAACTGTTTCAAAAGTGAATGACTCATCACACAGCAGGCATTGCTGAAAACGATACTTACACAGCAGTAAACAATAATAAAATGAAACAAAAATAAAACGTGAAACACAATTTAAAGAACATTAATATTAAATATTAAAAATGTAGTTATTTAAAGGGAATAAGAAAAACCATGGAGAAGAATGAATTCGAAATTCAAGCGAATGACTCAATTGAATAAATGATTCTTTTCAATGGATATTTTAATTTGAAGATATTTCAAAATCTATGCGGTTTTGAGCTAATATCACTTAAAATTTTCATACTTTTTAAAGGACTTTGAAAATCTGTAACTTTTGTGGTATTTTTCAAGAAAAATTTCAGAAAATGGCGTCGCAATGTTAAGGTGTTCCCGACTTGGTCCGTCCCGGAATGGTTACCTACACTTTTTCTACTCTAGGCTATTATATAACTAAAGATATCATCTCTCTCTCTCTCTCTTTCTCTGTCTCTCTCTCAATATATATATATATATATATATATGACATGTTTCGTATCCATTTCGTTATTAATTAAAGACAATCGTGGACCGAATGATTAGATGAGATGACAGAGATCGCTTAAATTCGTTTAATTTCATTATTACTATCAGAGCTCCAACATAATTATGCAACCACTCCACCCAGGTTCTCTATCAAGACATACGTCTTCTTTCATTCAGATCTCTGTGCCGACTGACTAGCTTTTCTTTGTTAAAAATCCCGCCCAATCTTTCCGCTGATTCATCATGGAATGTTCTCCACATTTCTCTTATGCAACTCTTTATGTAACTCGCTCCTGCCGAAAAATATATTTTCGGAACAGCACCCGTCTAGTGGCGACCCCTATTGATATTTTTTGCTATTAACAACCCTTCTTCTTTTATGGCGAACTTTCCTGAGTTAATAATTTTTGATTATAAATTCCCCTCTTTCCCTAACAAAAGCCCCCCTATATTTTAGTTTTATGTTTTTCCTTTCACACACACACACACACACACACACACACACACACACACACATATATATATATATATATATATATATATATATATATATATATATATATATATATATATATATATATATATATATATATATATATATATATATAATAACATTTCCTTATAAAATAATATTAATTATTCGAAAATCAATTTCTTCCCACTTTGTTTTGGAAATGTAAAATTTTGCTGTTCATAATTAAGTAACGAGACATTTTATTTGATGCAGATAAACTTTGAACAAATGGATATTTATAAATAGAAATTTAAACTTTGTCATGTATTTAACATTTTGAGAAAATAGCCTAATGTTTAAATTTTCTTTCAGGTAAGTCCCGAGTTTCGAATTTCAAAACAAAACAGATGGAAGTTTCAAAATGGATGGTTTAAGCAAGAAATCTGAGTAAATATAAAATGTAAATATTGTAAGTAGCTTTTAAAGTTTCATAATTACCGTTAACTAATAGATTTTTTTCTCTGTTGCTATACTAAGGTGCGTATTTATTTTGTAACTCAAAAATAAAAGACGTGACTTTCAGGCATTTTTATATATGTTTAAAGCCAAGAGATATTGTTACATAAAAATTATAACTATTATAATTGAAATTATATAACGTATTTGTACTCTACTGTTTATTTGATCAATCAGTATTTAAGGTTGACAAATATTTGAATTGTATGAATTGTTGGAAATAACTGTAATAACTATTTTCCTACACATTAATTACATCATAAGCTCTCATATATCATATTTATTTTTAATCTAAGTATCATGCATTTAAGAAAAATTCCCGTGGAGAGTACACAGTTCTCATTCGTCTAACAATTCTATTCAAAAGAAATTTATTTTGCATATCATTGTAAGAAATAGCAAATTTTAACAGGATTATTCAATTCGCAGTGCCGATTGTACGTTTAGTATTTTACAGACATTCTAAATTTTATTGTCTAATTAAAGCCTATTGAATTCTTCCTCGGGGACAGTAAAATATATATTTTATAAACGTTTACAAAAAGAAACAATCAATAATTGTATTTTAGTTATATGATAGAATCTACGTAAATAAAACTTACCAAAATTTCTCTTTAACAGTAATGTATCCGAGCAATTATCAGTAATTAGTCTAAATTAGTATACATATGGAATCGAAAGTTGGAAAAAATTTCAATCGTCATGTACATACGTGTATATATATATATATATATATATATATATATATATATATATATATATATATATATATATATATATATACAGGGTGTAACGAAACTCTTGGGCAAAACTTTAAGGGGTGATAGTACACATCAAGACAAACAATATTATATAGGAAACTTAGGGTCCCAAACGTCTTCCAAAGGAGATAGACGCCATTAAAGTTTAGGGTCCAAAATTTCAAATGATCATAAAAACGGGAAAATTTGTCGATTCGTTTGCTGTTTTCGCTTAAATTATTCTTTATGTCAAGATTTTCTGGAAAATGAATTTTAAAGATAAAGTTAAAAAAATGCCGATTGAGGGCGCTTTAGACTTTGGAGTAACAAACAACTATTTTTTACTGTTATTTTTTGTATCAGATTAAATACTTTCAAAAGCTTAGACTTAAACTTAAATTTTGAGCTCAAAATCTGAATCGTTGGGGGTGGTTATGTAGCGAAAACTCAACAGTGTTCAGGAGGTGAAATTTGAACCCCCCTCCTCCCCTGTACGCTGTTTAGTTATTCACGATTTTGAATGCTCGGTCTTTGACCAGGCAGTAACTTTTATCCACTAAACGTAAAATAAACGAGAGAGGGATGACAAAAAATAAAAAAAAAGTTATTCATAACAGACGATCATTTGATCGGGCCATATCTTCTGCCAAGGCGCCTGGACGGCGGAACGTATCTGGTATTCCTACAAGAGGTGCTTCCAGTTCTGCTGCAAAGTGTTCCAGCCAACATAAAGGCTCGTATGTGGTTCCAACATGATGGAGCGCCTGCACATTTCAGCTCAAATGTGAGAAGTGCATTGGATACAGCATATCCAGGGCGATGGATTGGACGGGGTGGTCCGGTAAATTGGCCGGCACGCTCGCGGTGACCTCTCCTGTCTAGACTTCCTCCTCTGGGGCCATATGAAGAGTTTTGTTTACGCAAGCCCTGTCGACTCCAACGAGGAACTGGTTTGAGAATTGTCGTCGTAGCAGGCGATATCCGGGAGATGCCCGGGGTATTTGCTAATGTTCGAAAGTCCCTCCGCCGGCGGTGTGAGGCATGCATCCTTGCTGGTGGGCACTCTTTAGAGCAGTTTTTGTGATTCCACAAGAAAATCATGCGTGTACCATTTTCTACGTGACATCATTCATTCAACCTTCATTTATGCTCCCGACGTGCGTACATCAAATTGTTTTTTTTTTATTTCGAGAGGAGAAATCGCTCATGTCTAGTATTATGAATAAATTTTTCAATTTGGTCATCCCTCTCTAGTTTATTTTACGTCTAGGAGGTAGTAGTTGCTGCCTGGTCTACGACACAAAGTCCTACGACACCAAGATAGGGAATAACTGAACTCTATTCAGGAGGGAGGGAGTTTCAAATTTCAACTCCTGAACACAATTCAGTTTGCGCTACTTAACCACCCCCAACGAATCAGATTTTGAGCTCAAAATTTAAGTTTAAGGCTAAGCTTTTGGAAGCATTTAATGTGATAAAAAAAATAACTGTAAAAAATAGTTATTCGTTACTCCAAAGTCTAAAGCGCCCTCTATCGACATTTTTTAAAACTTTATGTTTAAATTTATTTTTCAAGAAAAATCTGACAAAAAGAATAATTTTAGCTAAAACCGCTAACGAATTGACCCATTTTTCCGTTTTTATAATCATTTGAAATTTCGGACCCTAAACTTTAATGGCGTCTATCTCCTTTGGAGGACGTTTGGGACCCTAAGTTTCTTATATAATATTGTTTGTCTTGATGTGTACTATCACCCCTTAAAGTTTTGCCCAAGAGTTTCGTTACACCCTGTATATATATATATATATATATGTATATATATATGTATATATATATATATATATATATATATATATGTATATATATATATATATATATATATATATATATGTATATATATATATATATGTATATATATATGTATATATATATATATATATATATATATGTATATATATATATGTATATATATATATATGTATATATATATATATATATATATATATATATATATATATATATATATATATATATATATATATATATATATATGTATGTATATACGTATATGTATATATATATATATATATATATATATATATATATATATATATATATATATATATGTATATATGTATATACTAGCATTATTGCTCGGAGTTGCCCGGGTAGATATATAGATATAAAATTTTTCATGCATTCCATCAAAAAAATACTGGGCTGCACCCCCCGCTCTTCATGTTCATCTGGCCAGACAGAATGCGCTTAGCGCGTTTCTACTAAAATGATATACAAAGTATTTTTTGATGGAAAGCATGAAAAATTTTATATCTGTATATCTACCCGGGCAATCATTCTTTAAAAATAATTTCATTAATTTTCTTATGCCTTAATATAAGTAAACTAATGGACTAATAGTTCGGAATGAAAGTTTTGTATCGTTATGTTTCTCTGTTTAAAGAGCATTTCCTCCTACTGCTTAAAAAACCCCAAAACTCTAAAAGATCTATTTTATATGATTTCACGGAATAAGTAATTCAAATACATATCGTATGTTAACTCTGTTTCGCGAACTTAGGGGTAAAAACCTGTAGAACTCTTAAACTTCTTCCCATTTTATGATCCTCAAACGATTAATATATTTAGATCAACAGAAGGCTTCCAAAAACTGGCCATTTGACAAACTTAATTTTTCTTTTTTATTATTATTCCTTTTTTTCCCAAATTTTTTTAAGTTCTATTAGTTTGAACGCCATTGTCTAAAATTGTCTAAAGCAGCGGTTCTCAACCTTTTTAGACTCACGACTCCACTAAACGCAAATAAATTAAACACTTCGCCCCCCGTCACCCCCAGACCAACTCTCAAACCACCCCAAACCTCTTTTCCCCTCGTATCGAATTTGACTGGTTGCGGTGAAGAGGCTGTATCCACATTTAAGAAGTGCGC
Organism: Dolomedes plantarius; assembly: GCA_907164885.2. Taxonomy (NCBI): domain Eukaryota; kingdom Metazoa; phylum Arthropoda; class Arachnida; order Araneae; family Dolomedidae; genus Dolomedes; species Dolomedes plantarius. The sequence goes on from OU015496.1 coordinate 14,714,003, forward strand.
TTAGGGGCACAAAAATCATTAAAAAATTAATTTAAAAAAACTAATTCAGCCCCAAATCCTCAATAATTGGGTCCTAAACATCAACTGTGTCGAATTTGGTCCCGGTGGGTGGAACAGTCTATGATTCTATAGCGGACAAACAAACAGACAAGCTCTTTATATATATCTGTGGCTTGGTAGAAGAAGTGCCTAAGTCATTTTTCTCCAAAATGACTTTGTTTCCTTATGTCTCTTTAAAAAAATTATTATTTTCAATGTAAGAAGTACCCTATTCTGTCCGGTGCTTTTAAAGTGTGTTATAAACCATTGTACAGACTTGGGTACATCTTATATTGAAAATAATATTTTTTAAAAACACATAATAAAGTCATCTGGGAAAAAACTGACTTAAGCACTTCTTGTACCAAGCCACAGATATATATATATATATATATATATATATATATATATATATATATATATATATATATAAACAGATACTTGCAGTCTATAAATGTAATAATCTCTCTGTTAATTGTTAAGTTGTTTGCATTGTAACATGACTGGTTTAAGATTTAAAATAAACGCTTTTTAAAAGAAAAAAATTTCTATTTGTATTACACTGACGCGAATTGTTTCTTTTATCGATGCCATGCAAGAGGAAAATAAAATTGATGTCCGGCCCAAAACCTTTGGAAAATTTTCACAACTCTTTCGACAGGATAAATAGTATAACGAAACACTCCTATTCTACGAGGACCCAGCACGATAAAAACAGCTTCCATTCAAAGTTCAAAAAATGATGTACTTTGCTTCAAAAACAACATTTCTTCCTATTTTACTAGTAGGCACTCCATTGTGATAACAACAGTTGCTCCAAGTGCACACTCGATGCCGAGTGCTATCTATCAGATCAACTGAGAAAAAAAAAGAGTCGGAGAAAAAAGAGGATAAAGTTTGAAGGGAGGGAAAGAATCAAAATCACTGAGATGCATTGATGCTGCCTGGACAGAGAAATTGTTTCTTCTTTTTAGCTTGAGAGAGTGGAACTGAATTGCAACAGTGAGTCGACAAAAACCGTTATTGCTCGGAATGGGACGCCTAGCGCATCAGTTGCAGACGCATCTAAACATTTCTGTTGTTAGATTTGTATACGTAGAAAATAGAGGAAATATAGGCTTTTTTTAGCTATTAAATCAGGCAGAAATCAATCAATCTGTATCAAACAATTAAATTGTATACTTAGTATATATATATATATATATATATATATATATATATATATATATATATATATATATATATGCAGAGGCTGTTCACACATTTTTTAGACGATGTATATTGTATTCACAAAACTAAATTACATAAAATTCTTGTGTTTTAAATGTTCTATTTCACATCCCTTATTCTGAACTATCTTTCGACACCGTAATTTCCAGGATAATAATGCCTTTTGAAGTGTCAGAACAGGTATTCTATCCCATTCCTCCAGAACAAATTTCCAGAGTCCTGTAAGGGTTTTGAGACGACTTTTGGATAACAGACGACTTTTGGAGCAGATTTTAAAAGTCCAAAAATCCATAGGTAATACTTCGGGAGATTTAGTAGGGATATCAGTGAAGGGTATGGCCTTGATACCAGTTTTTTGTTCCATTTCTTTTAGGATATTTACAGTGGATTTTGATGTGTGACTGCTAGCTTTGTCCTGATGGACTCTCACAGATTGATGGCACTGTGGGTAAAGCGATGGTATTTCATTCAGAAAAATTGGTGATAAAATATGTTCCTGATAGTATTTGGAGTTAATCTGGACATTTATTTCCACTCTCTTTATTTTTAACTTGCCATTATAAGAAAAACCAGCAACAATCATGAATCCCTTAGAAAAACTTTCTTTCGATTCTTTGAACCATGTACTTAAATTTTTTTCTCCCCTTTTATGATCATAAATGGCTCTTTTTTTGTTGCAATCATTTAAATACACCCATGATTCATCTATTGTGACAATTGTTTTCCATTTTTCTTTGGATAAGTGTTTCTCATTTAGAATTCTGCAGTGTGTCCTGCGTTCAGCGATATGAGTTGGAAGAAGACGCTGCACATTGCGTTTTTTCGCTTTCTTAAGATTTAAATCAACGTTTATCATTTTGTTTACAGTGGATACCGAGCATTTTAATGATTTTGCAACTGTCCTTTGACTAGGGGGATTTTCTTTTAACATTAAACAACGTACCTTTGCAAAAGTCGAAGATGTCCGTTTTTTCCTTGGATACTTGTTTGGAATTTTTGTCCCACTTGAGGCGAACAGCCTCTGTATATATATATATATATATATATATATATATATATATATATATATATATATAAACAGATGCTTGCAGTCTATAAGAGTACTACGTGGTTTGCATTATAACATGACTCATTTAAAATAAAAAATTAAACGATTTTTTAAAGAAAAAATTCCTTTTGTATTACACTGACGCGTATTGTTTCTTTTAATATATATTTTGTGATTGTTTTTAACCTACGTATATCGTTATTTTTTGTCGGCATAAAGAAAAACGCTAAGCAGTGTAGAGCTTTACAATTTTCTTCAAAGTAACAAAAAAAAAAAGATAGGATAAGATTAGATGAATTTTATCATAAAACTTTTATGCATAATTTCCAAAATTGGAAATGAAAGGATTTTATTCTAAGAGTGTTTATATTCTGGAAAGAAATTTATTTTTGTAAAGCTTGAAATAAATATTGAAACTGGGGTTTAGAATTATATTCACAAATAAATTCGTTAAAACGGGATCGATATGCGGTACTGTTTTACAATACTCTGAAATAAGTCATAAGCAGTAGCACGGCATATTGGCTTTTTTCAGTGAACTTCCAATAAGAGATAAAGAAAAGTTATAACTTTACTGAACTGCCTACATTAAAGGTATCCACGGTACCGACAACCTACACCTCTGCACAGCGGAGGGCGAGATTTTAGCGTTTTGATTCTCGAAAAAGTGATAATTGGAGGCCTAAAGGGAAATCGGTATCAATGTGTCAGGTGTATTTTAACAACAGTTAAGATTACTGAATGTGCAATCTTCTTTCATTAAAATAATAGCCAGGCAATTAAATATGTAAACGCCCGGTGGCGTAGTGGTTAAAAGATTCGTAGTGGCGTAGTGGTTAAAAGCTGCAACTCCTAGCTTTTAACCGTAGCGGTTAAAAGCTAGCTCCTACGAATGGCTCTACGCCATTCGTAGTGGCGTAGTGGTTAAAAGCTGCATTTGCATGGAGTTTTGTGCATGGAATAAACGATTTAAGAAATTGGGAAAAATCAGGAGTGCTAGGGCCTGTTCACATAGGAGTCCGTTGCGTAGCGTTAAGGGAAAGATGACGTTGAGACGAAAATAAACCAATCATAGGCGTTAAAAATTTCATTGCTGCAGACTAGGCAAGGTCGACTCAGCCTTTCATGCCTTGAGTGGGTCGATAAATGAGAACCAAGCATGCTTGCGAACTAAACTCTGGGGGTTCCGAGTCAGGTTGACCACCTGAATGAGACATATGTTGTATGGCACCACAAGCCTATGGTCAAGAAAGCGGAGATGGGCACCGCCGGTCTTGGTCCACATCGGACTGTTAAGCCATGAGTTTAGTTTTTAGTTTTTTAATTAGCCATGTAATTTTGGCAGCCCCTTGGTTCTTCTTAGAATAGTTAATGACAGACTAGCAACTTGGAAAGAGACCTAGAGAGAACCTGCCAAAAACTTTCAAGTGCTGCAGAGAAATTTTACAGATGTGTGTTGCTTTTTTTATAGTGAGCTACGTTTAAATTCCTTTTAATAGGTTATAATCAATTCTAAAAAATCCAAAATGCCTAAGATTGTAATATTGATGACTATTGATGACTTGACAGATGAATATTATCATCTGTCAAGAGTGAGGAGCCAACCAACGTCTTCGTAATTCGGACCTCTAGACTATTCCGTCGAATTTCTTTTGTGAGTTCCCTCCCTCACAAGGTTCTGAAATTGAGTATTATTTATGGAGTCATTAAATTCAGTACGTTTCTCAGTATTTATAAACTCAACAGAACATAAGATTTTGAATTCAAATAATTGTTTTCTGGTTTAAATTACCATACTTTTTTACACGAGTTTCTTCTGTCTAAGGTCCTTCCTTTGGGCACTTTACTTTTCGTCTTCGTTCCATAGCAATTGTCCATTAATGCATACATTTGTGTAAGCGTTTTTCACTTATGTATTCACAATGTAAAGATGCGCATTTTTAATACATAAGTTATAATTATTCCAGAATTTAGTGTAACTAAGATCTTTAAATGAAAGTTCCCTGTTAAAAATTAACTATACTTCATTTATATAAAACATTTATCATTCTAGCAAACACAAAATATACTATCATTTTTCAATTCCAAATGTAGAATTATACAGACCTTTCAAAATCTTATCTATGATTTATCATAAAATTATTTACTAGTACTATTTTTGTGCATTTAAATATATCAGCAAATGCATGTAAGATTCATTTTTGTCTCTTAATCAATTATTTCTGCGCTGTGAAAAATGTAAGCTTCCACTCTTGATTAGACGTGAATTTTACCATTTTTTATCCTCCTGTATTTTGAAAGACTCGGAAATAATTTTTGTGGAATGAAATTAGTGAACTGACAAAAACATTCAAAAGCTCATTTGAGAATAATCAATTTTCTATCTATGTTCATGATTCTTTTTTTTTATTTTCAATAATTTCTTTAGTATTATTTAGTTGCAAATTGAAACAGACTGAATGAAAAAAATTCATTTTAAAAATTATTTAAAGTCATAAAAATATCAGGTGAAATGTAATTCATCTTAACTGAATATGCAGTTTATTTCTTTTACTGTCCATGACGTGATGAACAAAATTAATTCTTTTAATTATCATGAAAAATAATATTTCTTTACATTTTATTTGATACTTTAGGGGAAAAGGAATTTGTACATTAAATTTGAACAAGGAAGTTCGAATGAAATAGTATTGTGAAAAGAGCTACGAAAATCTCTGTCCAATTTAATTTGTAATATTTTAAAATAGTCGAACTGCATTTGCATGGAGTTTTGTGCATGGAATAAACGATTTAAGAAATTTGGGAAAAATCAGGAGTGCTAGGGCCTGTTCACATAGGAGTCCGTTGCGTAGCGTTAAGGGAAAGATGACGTTGAGACGAAAATAAACCAATCATAGGCGTTAAAAATTTCATTGCTAATCGTTTGGAGGCCTATGATAGGTTTATTTTTGTCTCAACGTCATCCTTTTCTTAACGCAACGCAACGGACTCCTACGTGAACAGGTCCTTATGTCTTAGGTCCACACTCACACACACACACACACACACACACACACACACACATATATATATATATATATATATATATATATATATATATATATATATATATATATTTCCGTATCCTAGTGGCGAAAAGTAGCGATTGAGACCTCGTTCAAATCCTGCTAAAATCTTCTTATTGCCCCATACCTTTGCGAAGAAGACCGAAAATGATCTGTTGGCCTAGGTCCGAATTAACAGTGAAGGCATTGATATCAGACGTTCCCGATTTCCGATTTGTGCAATAGCGATCGGACATACTCGGAGCCATTCGACGATAATAAATCCCCTTGCTCGACGCGAGTCTCTGAAGCCAAAGAATACTCGAATATGCCACATTTTTAACATCCCGGGGTGCCTGGGGCAATAAGGGCTACGCCACGTCCGCGAAATAGCCGATCCCGCCGTATGACGTCATAGCGCTAATGGTGTCATATCTAAACCGTTTCTTTGTCTTATCCTTCTACGCACTTGAAAATATGTCCCGAAAATGAACATGAGGGTCGAAGGTTTAAATCATTCGTGGAAGCGATGACGTCAGCGATCATTTTATCATTTTTTGGGGGGCACCCTAGTGGCAAAAAGTAGCACTCGAGATGCGTTTAATTCCTGCTAAAGTCTTGTTACTGTCACGGAACTTTGCGCAGAAGACCGAAAATGATCCGTTCGGGCAGATTCCGAATTAACCGTGAATGTCTAGACAGTGGTTCCGAAAATTAACCAGTGACGTCAGGCAATCGAGATTACCAATTTGTTGGCTACCAATCGGAAAAATCCGTAGCGGTAGGGACGATGACATGTCCCCCTCACGCGATGAGATTCCCCGAGGCCAAATAATACTCGAATATGCGAGATCTCTAATATCCCGGGGAGCACGGTGTGATAAGGGTTCCAATCTAGGCGATCCTGCCTTGTGTGTGTGTGTATATACATATATCTAGTTTTTTGCCTGAAACCGTTCATTAGTAGGTGTGGGTAATCAGCGTACATACAACACAAGAACTGTCTTACTAAGTGAAATCAGATTTTTGATAAGAGAAAAACCAAATAATTCTATCTTATTATTCCTTAAGAAATTCTAATTTTTTAAAATGGAATTCAAAGCTTCCTTTATATCATTCTTTCAAATGCCATTTAAAAAAAATTGACTCTTTCAATGACGTTGAATGCTTCTTTTATATTCTTCATTCTAATGTCATTAAAAAAAAATTCTGATTGTTTTAATGAAATTCAAAGCTTCCTTTAAATTATTTATCCTAATGTGTTAGATAAATTAGGCGGTAACTGATTGAAAGAATTACAAAAATTAACGAAATTTCATTTTTATACACAAGGGAAAAGAAAACGAAATTTATAGGTCGCAATTATACAAAAGTCGGAAACTTCCTTGCCCCAGTTTCTAACGTCAGATCACGGACGATATTTGACACAAGTCCAGATCGTTTCGGATCGTCTTTCAGAAGGCTGTTTGAGGACAGCATTAGTAGAGAGTAGAGACGATGAAAAAGGGTTAGTTAGTTACCTTTTTATTTTCAGCTCTGCAGGCATTATTTCTAATACGTATTTTCTCAATCTCGCGCCGCTTATCTTCTCATCAAAATATATTATTGGGTCTAACCAAGCAAATTACTCCGAAAACATCATCTCATCAAGTTTGTCTCAAACTGTTCCACATTTCTTGAGGTTATATAAAGAATTAAAACCTTTTAGTTTGAAGATTATGTACCCGAAGATAATTAATTAAAGATTTTTGTCGAAGAATGTTTATTGTGTAGCGAAATTTTGGTTTTTTTAGCTTGAAATGATTACCTGGTTAAAGATGACTTTCTTCATGATGAAGTTTTTAGACAAGTGAAATAAATTTTTTTTTGTCCTCAATGTCACTCACCTCAGTGTTAACCTATTGGGAAAATGTTTCCAAGAACATGACGATTTGAATTTAAACATTTTTTTTTAAATTGTACTCCGTAATAGAGAAAGAAATTTAACAGCTTGGGGAATTTTTAATTTAAAAAGAAAATCTAAATAATATTTTAAAATTTAAATTATTCAGGGAAAAATCAGGTTTAGTGTATTTTAAACGCTCCTAAATTCCTTTGGTGGACGAAATGCATAAAATGATTCCTTTACAAGGTGCATAAAAGTTCAGTCTATATGAAAATACCATTTTTATCGGATTATCAGTATTTATGTAGCGGTCAATAGTAGAAACATTTTCTCTATAGGTTAACATTGAGGTGAGCGAATCTAATGGGGTTAGTACACAGCAGCCTTAAAACTACTCCTCTTCGTAAATTTCTTATTGTCATACTTCTGGGATTTCGCAATTTTATGTAGACCTCTTCCACATTCCTTTTATTAGTTACCTTTTATGGGGCCATTACGTCCTTACTTTCTCGTCATTATGTCTGTCTCGTTATGTATGGTGATCCTAAATTTTTTATTCCTTTTAGTCGAAATACCTCATCATATATTTATATTTTCTGACTTCTATGCACAGAGAAAAAAAAGTCGGCCAGCCGCCGGAATAAGTGGGTTCTGCAACCCACTTCGCGTGGGTTATTGTGAGAGGTGAGTTAAACAAACCACTACCCATGTTTTTGAACGTGGATCTAAGTGAGTTAAAATACTACCGAGTTATCGGAACTGCGTTATCGAAACAAGTGTGTTAAATAACTTATGTTTTGTGTGTTTACTGCGCTGAAAAAACAACATTAAGTATTAGATCGTAAATGTCACAAAAGGCTGAAATGAAGTATTCGGGATGAAAATATTCGAATGTACTTAAATTTTTATCCATTATTTTTATAAGGAATTTAATTTTTGGAATACAATGTCTACTTTTTTAGACGAGATTAATAAAATTTCTTTTCTATTATTCCAAATCAATTTTTTGTTTATATTTATAATTTACCTAATGACTATTGTTCTCAACATAGAAATTATTTTCTTTATGTAGAAATGTTTTCCTTTATTAAAAGAATATCTTTTAAATCCAAGAAAGGGAAAGGGATCTGGGTTCTAGAACCCACTTTCCCACATGGGTTGTACGACTCACCAAAAGCGAGTTCCCATGTGCAGTGAATTTGAACTCGGAGAAATGGGTTCACCGACCGACTTTTTTTTCTCTGTGTGGAATGTAAGCTGTTTCACAAAGTCGTTAGAGGAAAAGTGACTTGTTAATTTCTTTGAAGTACGTTACAAAATGCACAAATATTGTATTGCCACTTGTTTGGTTACATGGCCCTTCTCGTGCGATAAACGTTAGTATCTTTTCACTAAGCTATGGGATAAAATTTTCATACGAAACACAAGTACGTGGAACCTCAGCTTGTTTGAAGCTGCCATTTCAACCCATCTGACATTCTTTTTCGGTATAGCATTTAGTGTTACAATAAATAAACTTTTAAAATTAAAACATCTCCCATACATCCATTCTAAAAAGTTCCCCCCGTAATTTTGCAATTTTCTGCGTAATCTACTCCTTACTTTCATTCGAAATTAACAAAATGTCGAACCTGATTATGGATCACCCCGAATGAATTGCCATAACACAGTGTTATGAATCATTACACCACAAACAGACGCCAGCTCTGTCATTATAATTGAACATATGTGAAAAGGTTAATGGTACTTATTTTTTTATTTCTATTTTGTCATATTCCATATTCCGTATTTTGCAGTTATCAGGTATATTCTATATTAATGTTTAGACTTAAAAGTATCATTGCAATTTCCGTAATAATCATTAAAAGCATTAAAACACAAATTTAACTTTTTGCAGCCTATGTAGCATTGAAAATTTTCGTTTATAATTTAGTTTTCTAGTATGATACCGATGACTTACATATAAGGATGTATGTTTATTGTTTTATGCAGTGTGTTAAGGTTTCTGAGTATTAAACCTACTGGATTCGTTCACCTCCATGTTGACCTATGGAAAAAATTTGTCCAAGTATTGCCGATTTGGATTTAAGGATATTTTGTATTGAAAAAAACCAAAGAAAAAAATTGCACTCCTTGAGCAATTTTTTGATTTTTTAAAAAAATACAAATATTTTAAAATTTAAATTATTCCGGGGAAGGGGGGCATCTAGTGTAGTGTGTTTTAAACGCTCATAAGTTCCATTGATTTACGAAATTTAAAAAGTGAAACCTGTTGCAAGGTGGAGAAAAAATCAGGCTGTCTGAAAATATCATTTTTATTTGATTATTGGAATTTATGTAGCTGCAAATGATAGACAATTTTTCTCCATTTGTTAAAACTGAGATGAGTGAATCCATTAGGGTTAGTAACCAGCAGCCTTAATGGACCGGGGAATTATTTTTCTACTGACTTTTACCACTAAATATATTCAACTCTAAATTTTTATAAATTAAAATTCAGCCTGATTGAGATTCCTCGGATTTAAACACTTGTTTTAGACTTTATGCTTTCCAGACCACATTTGCATTTTGATATGGTGACATACATGTTCACGTGACGCCGTACTATATAATATCATGCAAATAAATTCCACCATAAGATTACATCTGCGTAATATTGCTCATTTAAAAACTTTTAATCAATTCCTGGTACATAAATCTTCAATGACTACTCGGATATGTTTTCTTCCTTTCACATCTATTTCCGCAGATAATGTGCTTTCTGGGCATGGTGAGATACATGTTCACGTGACACCATACTATATATTATCATGCAAATAAATTCAACCATAAGATTTCAGCTGCGTAATATTGCTCATTTAAAAACGTTTAATCAATTCCAGGTACATAAATCTGCAATGATTACTCGGGTATGTTTTCTTCCTTTCACATCTATTTCCGCAGATAATGTGCTTTCTGGGCATGGTGACAAACATGTTCACTTGACGCCGTACTATATAATATCATGCAAATAAATTCAACCATAAGATTACATCTGCGTAATATTGCTCATTTAAAAACGTTTAATCAATTCCAGGTACATAAATCTTCAATGACTACTCGGATATGTTTTCTTCCTTTCACATCTATTTCCGCATATAATGTGCTTGCTGGGCATGGTGACATACATGTTCACCTGACACCATACTATATATTATCATGCAAATAAATTCAACCATAAGATTGCATCTGCGTAATATTGCTCATTTAAAAACGTTTAATCAATTCCAGGTACATAAATCTTCAATGATTACTCGGATATGTTTTCTTCCTTTCACATCTGTTTCCGCAGATAATGTGCTTTCTGGGCATGGAGACATACATGGTAACGTGGCACCGTGTATAATATCATGCAAATTAGTTCAACCATAAGATTACAGCTGCGTAATATTTCTAATTTAAAAACGTTTAATCAGTTCCAAGTACATAAATCTTCAATGATTACTCGGATATGTTTTCTTCCTTTCACATCTATTTCCGCAGATAATGTGCTTTCTGAACAATAAAACCCCTAAAAGCAAACACGTAAAGGAAAAACACTTTCTCCATTACCATTTACCACACTTTAATAAAACTCAATGTTTTAGAACTATATCTCGAAAATTACGAGTTTATAAAAATGTGATTCGTTTTATTTTTCTCCCCTGAAATGATAGCTCAGCATTACGTGCAATTGCAGTCGTTCTTTTTATACTCACATATTTTTTTTCAGAAAAATATTTATGATACAAATGTTTTAAAGGTCGTATAAACAAAGAAAAAAACCTGAGAGTAGAAAGAAAACTGTATTTTATGTTTATAGATATTTTTTGAACAATTTTTATGTAACGTTATTAAAAAATTTAGTTTTAAAATTATCTAAATTCTTATTGCATAGTATTCATAGATATTCCTTTTGAAATTTCAATTCATGTGAAGAAAAAACTGTTAAAAAGAAGTTTAAAATGACCAGGTTTTCAGATTTCAAATCTAAGTTTTCCAAAACCAAGGCCCGTATTTTACCAACTGAGCTGTTGAAGTTATGAGCAGAGATCCTCTATTTCGATTTCAGTTTCTCAAATAGTAAACTTTCTTTTAGTAGCCATTGTCACTGGACATTGCATGCACATATTTCAGTTATCTATATATATAAAACAGTTCCGTAACTGAGTCATTCATTCACTGACTGACTGACTGACTGACATACAACGCACAGACCAAACCGCTGGACCTAAAGGGCTGAAATTTTGCATGGCGATTCTTCTAATAGTGTAGGGGTGCGCTAAGAAAGATTTTTCAAAAATTCTTCTTAGATTTTTTAAAATTAAATTTTTAAGCTGTTTTTTAAACTTTTTTTACGTTTGCATTTAAAATAATACATTGAGGGTTATAAAATTTATATCACGAGAAAGATCATAAAAATTCCTTCTAAATGAAATTTTTTTCGAATTTTTACCTCCATTTCCTGATTTTTGGTGAATTTTTAAAGATTAATTTTTAGAATTTAATTTATTAAATGCTGAACACGTGATTTCTTTTTCTGGTACTTTCAATAAATTTATCGTCACGTGCATAACAACTAAATAGACAAAAAATTTTTTTTTCTCTCTAATGCAGCAGACGATTAGATATTATAAAAAAAAATAAATATCCCTTACGATTTTTTTATAAAATATATTTTTTACATCAATTGTATACATTGATAGTCGCATTTATTATAAATATATATAATTTTTTTTTGCCATTTATTGCATACATTGACCGTTGTATTTAATTTGAATGTACTCCGTAGCGAAGCGCGGGTTTTCAGCTAGTTTTATATATTTTTTTTATTCAGCTCCTTGAAAAATGCTGAATTTTATTAGAGCGTTGACTTTCATCCTTTATTTAACGAATTTCTAATACTGTTTATGACCATATTCCTGCACCGGATTGGAACCCAAATATCCAAAATACGAGCAGATACACTGAGCACTATACTGCCCTCTTTAATAAAGATGTCTTAACTAAGTTAATTTTTAAGTTGATTATGCATTTACAGCTTTTAAACCAATCTCAAAAAATAGAAAATAAATTTTGGAATTTTAATGAAGAAAAGCAGAAACGGCACAAACAAAATTATGTTTCCCTATTTTTTTTAAAAAACGTTTAAAATGTTAGTCAGGGTACATTAATTAAGGAGGACAAAATAATTCCCCGGAAGTCTGAGAGGCTCTATTTTTGAAATACTCCCGTTGCAAAGATATTGAACATAAAATTTAGGTCTGAAAATTCCTAAATAATTTCTGTAGAGATTTTTGTTATTATTATTAATATTATTATTATAATTATTATTATTATGATCATTAATATTATCATTACTATCACAGCAACGAGCTGGAACATTCAAATTTCCTGATCACTCAGTGAGATTTTATTATCTTCATTACCTTCATCATAGTCCGAATTTTAAGGTAGGATTACGTTCCTCCATAACAGTTCTCTGGAAAGGAAAATTTTTAGACACTAAAACCATCCGTACGTACCTCGCGAGTTATAATTTTGACAGCTCGCCAAACCCAGTCTATATCGCTTGGGCAAGCAGTAAACTGTTAAAAATAAAAGCACCAAAATGCGTCAAAATTTTGACACACACACACACACACACACACACACACACACACATATATATATATATATATACGTACATATATATAGATACATATATATATACGTACATATATATAGATACATATATAAATAAAACATACATACATACATATATATACAAAAGAGGTAAGCAACAATAAGTAATCCTACGTTAATAACCCGCGGTAGTTTCGTCAGAAGAGACTACCTGGCATTTTTTCTTTCTATTTCTCTAGAGCATTAATAAAGTTTCAAATATAAATATCAAAAGTTGTATCAGATTGAAAAGATTATTTTTTCATACTTTATTCTGGAAAGGATTTGCTAACATAAAACTAAAACTTACTTCTTTAAAAACTGATAAAGAGCTTTAACTTTAAATATTCATACTGTTATCTAATTTTCATTGTGATTACTGTATTCATCACTAAAATTGTAATGTAGAATACTGATATTTCTGTGTAAATTAGAATCAAATAATTATTTTATAAGACAAAAATATTACACATTGCAGTTAAAGGAAGAGACAGTTAATGTAAGATATGTGAAAGCAATAAGCTCAATTGACTTATAAATTCAATAATGTTACTGATAAAATTGCTAAAAACATTAGTAATATGTATGCAAATCCACATGATACCGTTCTAAAACATTAACATATATATTATATGTATCTAATTTAGAATAAATTTTTTGCGACTCTTTTTATTTGAAGCCTGTTGAATAATCCGGTTTCGAAGCAACTTAAAATGTGATATTGACAATACGCAGTAAAAAAATAGAAAGTGTAAATATATATTAAAAGTGACATATGGATTTATATTTTAATTTTAAATCTTTTTTATTCATAAAATTCTAAATTTGCGGCATTTTAATCGTGGTCTTCCTTTACGTTCCTTAGATTAATTTTCTATCTAATAAATTTACAAAGTATATAATAAAAACTCCAAGCGCTTAAATTCTTATTACCAAATTATGATTTTTATTATGTCTTAAGAAATTGCGTGTAAAGTTTAAAAACCTTACATATACTAGTGTTAAACTCACGAAAGGAAGCTATTAGATGTTTCACGGAAACAACAATAAATGGTAAATTCACGGAAATAGCAAAAAATAAATCTACTTTTTAGTAACACATCGTTTGGTCAGATGTGTAGAAAATATTTGAAGATGAATATAAGAAGTATTTTCTAGCTGAAAAAAAAACTTTAATATACTAAACAGTTTTACAGATTGCTCACAAAACAAATAGGGAAAAATTCACAGAAATAGCAAAAATTAAATCCATTGTATAGGAACACATCGTTTGATTGATGTGTAGAAATTTCTTGATGATGAATATAAGAAGTCTCTGAAGAAAAATCTTAAATATATTAAGCAAAGTTACAGATTGCTCACAAATTAAATAGGGAAAAATTCACAGAAATAGCAAAAATTGAATCTATTGTGTAGTAATACACCGTTAGGTTGAATGTGTAGAAACTTCTTGATGATGAATATAAGTCTTTGCTCTCTGAAGAAAAATGTTTAATATACTAAACAGTGTAACAGATTGCTCACAAATTAAATAGGAAAATATTCACAGAAATAGCAAAAAATAAATCTACTGTTTAGTAACGCGTCGTTTGTATGAGTGTGTTGAATATTTTTGAAGACGAATCTAAGAAGTCTTTTCTTACCGTAAAAGCCTTAGTATACTAAACAGTGTTACAGATTGCTCACAAAATAAACAGGGATAAAATTCATAGAAATAGCAAAAATTAAATCTACTGTTTAGTAACACATCATTTGGTTAATTTGTAGAAATTTCTTGGAGATGAATATAAGAAGTATTTTCTTGCTGAAAAATGTCTTTAATACACTAAACAGTGCTACAGATTGCTCAAAAAAATAAACAGGAAAAAATCCAACATACAGATGACCACTGAATGTCAATCACCTCATGACATCAAACTGTGTAGGGTTGCCTTGAAGGATCAGTGTTAGAGTCACGCCTTTTGCGCTTTGCTGTAAAATGCTTTATGCTTCCCCACACAAAATCTCTGTAACTAGGAGATAAACACCTGTTAATTCGCAGCAATATATTCAAAGTCAGAACAGAAGAATATACTAGACTATTTTACAAAGTTTTGCTGTATAAATACAGTTATTATTTAATACTAACACAAAATAACAGCCGTAGTTTCATGAGGCTGGCTGCAAAATATTGCTTTGTCTCAGTTATATTTTAAATTACGACATAAACTCATCATTTAGCGGAATAAACTTATCTTCTCGGAGTTTAATTAATTACTTTGAAAACAAACTACACAAAGGCAAATAAAAAGATAGAAATATATAACTGGGGTTTAATGTTTCAACCTTCCTTTGGCAATTTCTTACTGTTTATTTTTCCGGTGGGATGCTGAGATAATTTAGTAGTCAAAACAGCTGTTTTTGAAGGTTCTAAAAGTTCAAAAGTAATGGATTAACGTAGCATCTCTTTGTGTAAATCCTTTGATAAATTTTATTCGGCTAAATCTCTTAAGCAAATGATGTGTTGTGCTTCTTAATGGATCAAGGAATAATATTATGAAATATGTTACCTAACTTATATAAAGATAGTTTCTAATTTTATTTTGTAAGTGCAGTAATAGTAGATAAACTGCAGCAATATATCTTTTCCAGCATCAATGAAAGGAAATTAGGGTATTTTGATATTTCATGTTTCTCATTAATTATTTACTATGTTTTAAGAAACATTTCTACTTAATTCTATATATTTAAGTTGCTTAGCCGATTGTTTGGGAATTCTGTGAGAAAAAACTGCTTCATCAATTTACTTCACTTCGGTCTTAAACGAAAATTTTTAATCCATAGATGTGCCAAATTCGGTTTTTGTAACCGCAATTTCTATTATTTAGCGACGGTTTACAATTAAAAATTGCTTTCTGCGCATGCTTAGTGACATGTTTAAGTCTGGCTTTAGATATTCACTAACCACTAGGCCACTTAGACAGATTAATTTGTTTCTGCGCATGCTCAGTGAAATGTTTAAATCTGGCCTTAGACACTTACTAAGCACGAGGCCGCATAAACTCTTTAATTTGTTTATTCCGAGGAATCTCTCTTGCTCTCTCTCGGCCATTTTTATTTTTAATTATGTTTGTGAAATGGAGAATTAAACCTGACGGAATTTTTTTAGTTCGAGCTGTTAATAATTTCTTAAAGTGTATTTCTCTATTCTTAATATTATGATTTCAACATTTGGCAATGATATGTTGAGTATAATTTGTGGATTGCTACATTTATTCACAATCCAGCCGTCATGTTTTGACGGGTACTAACTAGTTTTTTCTTAAGATATTTTGTTCCATTTTTTTAAATGTCGTTTGAATCCAAGTCTCTTAGAGAAATATATATAAATAGTGTTTAGTACGATATTACCCATTGTGTTTATAAAGATTGACTAGAATAGAAAAATGCCATCCAAATTACAATTAAAACGAAAAAACAACCAGGCCTATTACAGAGATTTGAAAACATGAAAAGTGCTCCAATTAATCCTTTCCTTTCGGGGTGGGATAGTATGTATCCAAAGAATACGGGTCCAAGAATGAATATATATATATATATATATATATATATATATATATATATTATATATATATATATATATATATATATATATATATATATATATATATATTATATATATATATATATATATATATATATATATATATATATATTATATATATATATATATATATATATATATATATATATATTTATATATATATATATATATATATATATATATATATATATATATATATTTATATATATATATATATATATATATATATATATATATATATATATATATATTTATATATATATATATATATATATATATATATATATATATATATATATATATATTTATATATATATATATATATATATATATATATATATATAAATATAAATATATATATATATAAATAAATATATATATATATATATATATATATATATATATATATATATATATATATATATATATCCTCAAAATAGCCTTCTTACAAAGGGAATATGAAATTATAAAGAGAGAATCGGTAAAATTAGCCCCGTAAGCTAAAGGTTAAGTGAACAAAGTGACACATTAGGTCCTGGTAGAGATAAATCCCCACGCTATGAAATAAATACTTCAAATGAAACAGTTGAAGCCAGTTGCATTGTAAAAACAACTGTAGAATCCAAAAATTGTTTGAAGAAAATCGCTGAAAAAACTACACACAGAAAAACGTACTACAAAAATTATTATATACTCAATAAAGAAAAATTTAGACATGCCAGGCAAACAAATATCTCTACTCTAAAAAAAAGTTACTCTCTCTGCCGCTGTCAAAAGCTTGTCACGCTATCTCCTCCGAAACCGCTGGGGTTATGGGGTTGAGAGCGATACCAATGAATAAGAAAAAGTGGGGGAACCAAAGTCAGACATGTCTCATCTTCGTCGGACTTTAAATTTTTTTATTTTATGTTTTGTGGGAAAATATTGACCTTTTCATTTTCAGATTATGATAACTCGCCAAAAAATGATCGTAGAATTTTGATCTTTTTACAGTCTAAGACTACAGACATTTCTCTTTCAAACTAGACCTCATTTGTTTAAAAATATTTTAAAACAGACTAATATTTTCATCAAAAAACGAAAGACAGTTTTTCAAGGAATATCGTCCCTTATGTGGATGTAATATCGATGCTCATAGAGTTTTTATCTTACAAAGAATATATTTACATCATCCGGGAGCTGAAAGCTTTCTTATTCATATAAACCTTTATTTCAAGTCTATATCTTAAATTTTCGATTTTTAATTGAATTTTAAAGCTGATAATTCAACAGTGATGAAAAGCCCTTCGCATTAAAGGTGACAACAGTAAATGGATGGAAGCTGTTACATTGCACGAGAATCACCCCTATGTATCTCGCTATTAGCCGTAACAGAGGAGAGAGCGTAGTTAGCCTAGGGACGAAGCCCCTAGTGTGAAATAAAAATGTTTGAATAAGTAACTATTATGAATAAGAAACATTCAAATATAAGGCAATTGGAAATAGATTATGATACTATCCATGATTAAACAAAGATGTTGTTGTTTCTTCGAAAATCCCTACCTGCATATATCTTGACCAGATTCCCTACAGGGCAAAGAGAGCCTCCTGTTTGGCTCACTGTTTGGCTATTGAGGCTTTACGGTTAATTCGAAGTACGGTTAATACGATATGTACGGTTAATACGAAGAACATGATACGGTCGCCAATCTGCAGCGATATGATGCCACTGTGGCATTAGAAATTAAAGATTCATGCGGTGAAAATTAACAGTAATTTTTCTAGCAAATTCCGAAACCTGCCAAATCTTTGGCGTAAAAAAATGGCTTGGCAGGAAACCGTATCATGTTCTTCATATTTAACCTGTACACTAACCATGTTGTATTCGCTCACCTCAATGTTAACCTATGGAGAAAATGTGTCTACTTTTTACGGCTACATAAATGCTGACGATCGAATAAAAATGGTATTTTCAGATAGTCTGAACTTTTCTGAACCCATGCAACAGGATTCATTCTATAAATTGCGACCACCAAAGGAATTTAGGAGCGATTAAAAAACACTATTCGAGATTTCCGCCCCGAATGATTTAAATTTTATAATATTATTTGCATTTTTTAAAAGGAAAAGTGACTCAAGTTGTAAAATTCCTTTCTCTATTACAAAGTATAATTTAAAAAACTATAAATCCAAGTCGTGGCAATCCTTGGACAAATTTACTCCATAGTTTAACATTGAGGTGAGCAAATCCAATAGGGTTAGTTCACAGCAACCATAAGTTATGTGGTTCTTCCTTTCTTTTTATCTCTCTAACGGTCCAGGCACATTATAAAGTACGAGGGCTAACTTCTGAATAACTCGTTTATTCTCTACGTAGAGGCAGACTAACATAGCCCGACTTGGGGCTTCCAAAATAATACACAGCAGTACCGCAACCCGCGGTACTAAGAAACTAAAGGTCGCAATGAATCCTTCAGGCAGAGTAGGCATTTACTAATAATCCACGTAAAACTCGGCTCTGAGCTAATTCTCGAAGTCGTGCAGCCACCTCGGCTAAATACCAATACACGCTCTATCAGTTAAACACCGCTATCACCTTCCATCAAGCTTGCCTCGCTCTCCCTCCGTATCGCTACTCCAGTCTTGGGCTCTTGCCAACTCAGCGTGTGCCCTTTAAATAGATCAAACACCTGCGCCGAACTCACTTTGGCTGGCATGTACAGCGCTGCTACCCGAAATTTGCATCTGAGCAACACGCGAACCCTACAAAGTATCACAAAATTCGAAGGCCGACATTTTGCCCGATGCAACCACAATTTTGACTCCTAGGTGGTCGAATGTTAAGTAATTTACTGTTAGCCAGAAACATGGATATTTAGGTGTATTATTGTAATATTAATACAAAAGCGATATAGGCATTATATGAAATATCCTCTAGCTAGAGATATAAAACTATTTAAAAAAGAACAAAGATTTGAAGAAAAACAAATCAACTGTTCGATTACATGATCTCCTTGCAACACTTGCGCGGGCTTAGGCTGTTTTTAACTTTTTTTTTGAATGTGAAGCTGAATTTTGTAACTGTAAAAAATGTAAAAACTGTAAAAAAACAAGTTAGGATAACAGAGTTTTCAATACAATACACGCCTAACACACTTTCAATACATTCAAGTGTTCATACATTGTCAGTGTTCATTTCTCAGCAGAAAAGAACACTGAGTTCCAATACCAATGTCAGGTATATTTATAGACTTTCTATCGGTCCCCTATCGGTCGGCCAGCTAGACATCTCCAGAACATTTCAGAAAGATCTAGAAGATTGGGGACCATCTGACTCTATATCGCCAAATTTGGCGACCAAAATAAGTCACCAAATCCATCGCCAATTTGGCGATAACTCTCATATTTGGCGAGATTACCATAGACTCGTAAAATTCGTAAGAATATGTAATTACGATTAGAAGCGACTTCAGTTATTTATTTACTTACAATGGGGAAAAATACAAAATTGGGCGCGGGGATGACATTGTTGGATGCTATAAAATCGCACGAACTTTTTACAATATCCAAAGCCATGGGTCTCAAATTGGGGATTTTCGAATCTGCAGCTGGGCAATTGGGGATTTTTTAATGGCTCTAGTCATTAAAAAAATATGGCAACGTAAGTAGTTCCGTTTAGACTAATCAATATGAACTCATATAAGTCCCTGTTCAAAACGCAGATTCTGTTTACAGTGGATATAATAAAAAGATTATATGAAGGCCTTATTTGAATAGTGGTCCAAACTCCATTCTTGTTCATTTTGCGATACAGTACCTTAAAGTCTAATGAGTGCTGAGAAACTACTACTGAAGTCCTATTTGTAATGCTGTCTGTTGGTAGCAGAAATAAGCTTGAGGTGTAGCAATTTGAAAGTACGATAGAAATGACTTGTATGAACATGAAGTGAGGCTATCTCCATTTTTTTAAATTGGTGTTGGACCACTATTTAAAATAACTCTTCCATATAGTTTTAAACCTAAATATCAGAAATTAAATAAAAGCCCTTACACAGGGAAAAGTATATGTGCTTAAAGTTTTGAGCATAATGGATATAAGTTTAATATTGAAAACATTCTCGTGATTCATTATTCTTCATAGGAGATTCTACTTAAATATAATGGCACATAAAATTATATTACGGATCGCAATTAATTGCTTTAAATTCATATTTACTAAAGTAGTTGGTTCGTGGCAAATTCTGGAAAATGTTACGAGCCTGGATGAATTTGTGGCTAGAAATATTAAAACAGTGATAATTTCCGCTGGGAATCTGTCAAATTAAATTTTATATGTCTTTCGGTGCATTACCTATGAGGGTGTACTTTGTTCGCCTGATGGAAATTATAAGATTATCTTTCGAAAAATGTAAACACCAATATTTGGCAGCTGCTTAGATGATTTAAACAAACGGTCACTAAGACACAGTGCATATATTTATCAAAAGAATAAAATATCTGTAAAGAGACAGAGACAATCGATATTTCCGTAATTTCGAGCAATCATATCCCATACGAGTTCTTCGAGAGACAAATCAACGACCGAGGTGACCAAACAGAAAGTGGCACAAATTGGTAACATGAAACGTTGGACAATTCGGGTGACAGGAAAAAAAAAACATTTTAATTGAAAAAAACACCATGGAGCTTCTATAAAAGGGGTAGGACTTGTATATAAGTAACTTTCAAGAATGCAACCATCAACACTTCACTGAGGTAGGTAGATACAGCAAGACAACATTAGACTAGGTGGCACATATTGGACGTAATGGGAGAGCAGCGGGACATATTGTAGCATATTGAAACGAAACGTGTTCAACTGGCGTGGTATCCGAGTGGTCTAAATTAGCAGGCCAGAAGTAACTTAACTTATACTTACACAAAACGTAGCAAGTAAGAGGTTGGTTCGAGTAAGTTACAACATCACTAGACTGGTGCAAAAGATTTTAACAGCGGCAAAACTTAGTCTTTCGGGGAACAGAAATCTGCACAGCCGCTCTGTCCCAGGTATTACAGGGTCTCTCTCTAAAAAAAAAAAGAGTCTCACATATATACCCAGTTTTTAAGTCTTCGGCGGTGGTGGCCAGTTCTTAGAAAATTGCGGGATATCAGAGGGGGAAAAACGAGGAATTCCATACTCGCTGAGCTGGCAGGCAGTCTTGGATTCGGTGACATTTTTATGGGAACATATTGCTTCTATAACGTCAGAATACTCTGACTGACGACCCCGATAGACATCTTTATGAGGGAGAAGGCGGCGGTTCCCAGATTTTGTCGGTGAGGATGAAACTGGGGCTTGACCTGCAGAAATCCAGGAACGTCGAACCCCGGCAGTGAAACGGTATGGGATAACCTTTTAACCCCCACAAAATTTTAGAATGTTGTGCAAACGCATGGGAATGTTTTTAATTCCTGCAGCTGTGGAAGGGCTTCTTCGAAGATCGCGAGAACCGCACGTTACATGCGTGACGTCACAATATCTTGAATTTTGGAGAATAGGCGAGCGACGAAACAAAAGCAGGACGGACACTACATTGCAAGGCATTAAGACAGAGAGAAAAAGTTCCGCGGAAACCCTTTCTCTGGCTTAAATAATCTTCATGATGTCGTTGTCACGCGACTCTTGTACTCTGCATTTATTGGACGGGCCACTTATCTGGGCACTGAGGTCCCATGTCTGGTTATAGAAGTTTTGGCGCCCACGAGATTGGGGGTTGAGGGATGATATATTAATTGCCTACTTTTGTATTTGTGATACTCTCAATCCCTTTGTTCTTAAAACGAAATTAGCTTGTTTACGCCCATGTAATTTTAAAGGGAATTAAAAAGAATTTGGAAATTAGAAAATGTTTTTGATTAGATAGATAGATAGATAGATGATAGATAGAGGATAGACAGATAGATAGATGATAGATAGATAGATAGATGATAGATAGATAATAGATGATAGATAGATAGATAGATGATAGATGATAGATAGATGATAGACAGATGATAGAAAGATGACAGATAGATAGATGATAGATAGATAGATAGATAGATAGATAGATAGATAGATAGATAGATAAGCCTTGTACAAGAAAATATGACAGTAATATGCTGACTAAGGATGAGTATTGAAGAATATTTTAAATGACCATAAACTCCAATTTCATTAGTAACCTACAGAAAAAATTCTAAAAAATCAATACTTTTAAAAAATTGGTGAGATTGCTCTTTTTTTTTCATATCTCTAAACTCTCATGAACATCATTATTGTTAACATATTTTCAAGATAAAAAGTAAATTCTGCAGAACTTTGAGGAAATTCAGTCATTAAAATTGGCCAAGCATGTTTAATGTTCTCAAGGACATCCAATTATATTATCTTTTCTACAACAATCTGAAACACGGGTTCTTATGAGCTTAAACTTTCCATAATTAAGGCAGCTGAAAACATTTAATACATCGATCAATATCCGAGGTTTATTCGCAAAATGGGATAGTACCTGCAATAAATGCTGCATATCAGGATACTTCCCTTTAGTTATAAAATGTCTAAGAATATCACATTTTCTCTTATATCTCGTTTTCAGAAACATTGTTTTCCATCCCTGTTATCGATTTTCGTTAATGCCAGATGTGATGAACAAAGTCTTCATTGGATCTATATTAAACAACTGTATCTTAACGTGTGATCAAGAACATTTTCTCTAAGTCTTGGCGGAAGAATATAATAACTTCAGTGTAATCTCTTACTCTGAAACTGAGATTTTTTTAAAAATAGGTATGAATTAATGGAAAACATTGAATATAAAATTTGAATTTTTTAATGAAACATTTAATTAGAAATTTTCTTTTAAAAAATGTAAGCAATGAATATTATGATACATTATTTAAATAAATTTTTCATTAAATATAAATTATGTTTGATACTGCACAAGTACATTTACATCATTGAGGTATGGATTGAGAATTAATACGGGTATATGAATGGTGTAGAACCAAAATTAGCAATCTCTATCATACTTTTTTTTCGATAAAGGGCAAGAATTATGTCCTATGCATTTTTGAATATATAAATTTGAAATTACATTTTGAAACATTCCCAAATTATCTTTTATTACTAGGCCATTTTCCAAATATTTTAGTCTTTAACTAATTGAAATACTATAAGAAAATATCCTTAGCTAAATTTTGAAGAAAAAAAGGGAGAGAAATTCCTACACTACTTAAACATGTGTTGAGTGGTTTTTTCGATGCATTTTGGTATAGTATGTGTTCGCAAAACGTACATATGTAAAAGATCATGATGTCTCAGAGAAAAGCTGCATTTGAAAACAAATATTATGCGTAATAATTTATGAAGTGAGTCAGAAATAGACTTTCTCATCTCTTCGGAAAGCAATTATGTATGCTTTAAATATATAAAAGAGACAGATAGAATAAAGTGAAGGTCTTCATGTAATTATCTGTGTTCATGCCTTTTATATTCATTTAAGCACGTAGATTTCTTCAAACACACAGAGCCACATGTACTCACGCATCATTCATATATATATATATATATATATATATATATATATATATATATATATATCAGGGCCGCTCAGGGGGGGAGGGCAACTGGGGCACTTTGCCCCAGGCCCCCAACTGCCGGAGGGGCCCCCTAAAAATTTTTTAAAATTATTTATTAGATTTCTTCCGAAAGAAAATTCTGAAACTTGTACCGTACTTCAAAATTCAAAATAATCGCCTGAAAAAAGGGGCCCCCAAAAAATAAAAAAAAATTTATTCGATTAATCAGATTTCTTGGGGCCGGCCACCAACAGAAGTTTGCCCCAGGCCCCGTAAAGTCCCTGGGCGGCCCTGATATATATATATATATATATATATATATATATATATATATATATATATATATATATATATATATATATATATATATATATATATATATATATATATATATATGTATATAATTATTTATAAAACTTTTGTAAGATCTAACAACTGTTGAAAGCTTTAAGGACTTACTAACGTTAATTAAAGATACATGAACTATTATTAACCTTTTCCGTACGGGTCGGGTTAGCATGTATCCCAAGAATATGAGTCCAAGAATGAATATATATATATATATATATATATATATGTGTGTGTGTGTGTGTGTGTGTGTGTGTGTGTGTGTGTATGTATGGCCGTTCTTGCAAATGGGGGTATGAAATATTCCATTCTAAAGCGGAAATCTGAAAAATAGCCCCATAATCTACAGGTTAAGTCTGCATTTTGATACTTGGGGCCTTACAGATCCATTAATAGCTTAATGATAGTATCATCAAAGTAGTATTTTTTTGAAGTTATGATTTTGTTAATGAAATTCGTTACCTTAAAATCTCCGTAAGGTCACAAAGAAGTCAGATGATAACAGAGATGCATATGTTGGTTTATAGACATAAGTATTATTAATACGTAAGGGTGGTTCAAATGGAAGAGACACTTTTGGGGGGTTTTCTACAATGGTATATTGATTGAAATATCAGAACACACAAGAACTAATGGTGATACATGAGTTACATATAGTTACCTTGTCAATTCAAGCAAGTGTTCCAACACTTGCTAGATTTTGGATACCTTAACTAAGAGTTTCCGTGGTTGTCTGCAACGTCCCGGACCTCTTCGTATTTAGCCAACTAGGGGCTTTTGAAAGCCTTTATCAGTGGACTCAAGATGGGTTTGCAGGGCGAAAGGTTGGGACTATTGAAGGCCAGGAGGTCGAGGACATCCTAGGAGGACTTCCTAGCGGAAGAGCCGCAACAAATCTTGTCCACTGGAATAATCGATTCCATAGGGATGGCTAAGTGGGCTTTAGCAGGTCTTGGCGTGTCTCGTGCTCACACGTCCTTTGCGAAATTCTCTAAACCATCTGAACACTATATCCCTTTCAGGGGCGAGAACCTCCACCTTTTACACGGTGCCGATTTTTTCCCGATTTTTTTAACCTAAAGAATCTTGAAAAATTTTCCAATTAAAGGTTGCAAACAGTTTTTACTTCTTTAAACTAATAACAGACGGCAGTACTAACCATTTTTCTGCTCATTTAACTGGAATACATTGAATTCAAGTGAAAAAAGAGATAAATTTAGATGTTTGCACCGTGCAAACGGTGCCCTCATTGGGATATACTGTGGTAATCACTCATTCCTTTAAACATCGCTTATACAAAAATACATATCGGCTTCAATAACACTATCTGCCGTCAAAGGTTGAATAACCATTCGCAGTTTCGTCCAAGGCTCTTTGGACAATTCGTTGTCACAACCGCACGTAGCCACCTTTCTTAAACACGTTCAAATATCCCACTGACACGTTCCTACTACAGCAGCTTTATATCGTAACAAGCAACGTCATCTTCTGGCGCAAACCCAAAGCTCTGAGTATTTAACCTCTGCCACTAAAACAAAAGTCTCACTTTTCATTTGCACCAACCATATATTTATTATTCTGCACAAACTTTTTAAAAAAATAATATAAACGCTTTTCAAAAAAATGTATGCATTTTATAAACTCTGACAATTCTAATAAAATTTCAAAAATTTTAAATCTCATTTTACCTTAAAAAATTGTAAGAATTTAACCTTATTCTTCCATAAATAAATAAGAGGTGTGTCTGCATTGCTCCTAATAAATTTCGCGAAACCTTTCACACCTCATCTGAAAGTCTAAAAATACGAATTTTTTTTGTTTCTGCACGTATATATTTTACGTAATAAAGTCTAATACACATATGACGATGAAATATGATCTTAAATGTATTAAGCAATTATATTAAAGCTATATAATTCATTTGACAGAGATAAATTTATTAAGGGAGTGTCTCTCTTAATCTAGTCTGATGTTGGAGTGTCATTTTCCTTGGGGACATCATTCTTCTTTCCTTCCTTTACTTATGCTCGTTTGTCTCTTTCGCGAATGGACATCGTATGTGAAAAAGTAATGAATGATGAATGGGGCTTACAGCTTCTCTCTACAATGCGAATTTTGTTAATTAAATGACTATGAAATAAATAGTTGCGAATGACATTTAACTTCTCCGGGTAAATAATTTTTTTTAAAAAAAGGGGTTCATTTAAATTTCAGATACCTAATTTAATTTACTATTCTAGGTATTTTAGAGCATATATGTTTGATCTTGTTTTCTAATTATTCGCGTTACATCGGTGTAAAAAAAAAACTAAAGCTTAATTTAATAAAGATCAGTACTAAAGGAAATGTTTTTACTTAAACTGTAATAAATGTGTTGTGTGCCATTTAGTAGATGATCCGGAGTTGCACAAAAAAATGGTACTGTTGTAAATGGCTGCATATATTACTAAACATTTGTATGTATTCTCTATTTAGGCCTAATTTATGTTTATTATGTGTTAAATACCGTTTTACTGTCACTAAGCGTTAGACTTCATTATGCTACCCTTTGGCGAAATTTTCGAGAATTTTGGCGAATTTGGCAAAAAATTTGTCAATTTACATGATCCGGCCATTTACATGATCCGAAGTTGCACAAAAAATGGTAGTGTTGTAAATGGCTGCATACATTTCTAAACATTTGTATGTATTCTGTATTTAGGCCTAATTTATTTTTATTATGTGTTAAATACCGTTTCACTGTCATTAGACTTCATTATGCTACTACCCTTTGGCGAACGTTTCGAGAATTTTGGCGAAGTTGGAGAAAAATTTGTCAAAATTTGTGGACTATGGGGCTTCCCGGAGAACCAACCAGAATTTACCTAGATGACGAGGTTATCGAATTCTGGAATTTTCTTCTTCTAAGACATTTGAGAATGTCGCCAAGGGTATATCATCACGCCGAACTCGGCTCCTAAAGTTTTGTCATTCCCCTATTCCTTAGTTTTAAAGCTCATCTGTGACATGTAGGTCTGAGATATTATGCCTGCGTGTATTCTGTGAAAGATGAAGTGTTTTTCTGAACCTTGCTGTAATCCTTAGTGACTGTTTCAAATATTTGTGTCCTGTTTAAGGCTATTAAAGAAACATACTTGTACAATTTTTAATTTGGAATCGTCATTCAAAAATATAGTTTGAACAAAACGCAACGCTGTTGAAAATACTCACAGGGCACCATAAATTCTAAATCATGGTACCTTCACTATGATCGCAAGAAAAATTCATACATACATACATATTAGGCGTGAGTGTCACTTTGCCTAATATTCCTAGGACTAACATTCCTAGGACAAACATTCCTAGGACTAATATTCCTAGGACTAACATTCCTAGGACAAACATTCCTAGGACTAATATTCCTAGGTCTAATATTCCGCCTAATATTCCTAGGATTAGGGACCTATGAATATTAGGCGTAAGTGTCATTTTGAAGAATTCAAAATTCCAAATTCACATTTGGCAATTCTGTGAGGAAATTGTTCAAAGCAACAAATACACCTAATGCTCTTCGGCCTGACAATCATCTGTTGAGTAGTTCGATACATGCAGTCATTGCTTTTAATTTACCGTGGAAAAAGAAGTGTGGGAGCTTTCCCAAGTTATCTGTAAATCGTAATGTCAATATAGATTTAGAAATATGGAAATTCTTAATAATTACTACTATCATGAACTTGCAAAATTTGAAACTAAAGTCCCAATACGAATTCGCACATTATTGAGACACTTTCTCTTGTTCTAAGAATTCTACGTGTTAGCAAATTTTTACCTTCGATAGTTTCAAAAATAAGCCTACACAATAATGCACAGTACATTAGAATTTTTAGTGATTCACTATTTGTTGTAGACAGTACCTACAGATAACCTTAAAATTTGAGCATCAGTGTATAAATTACGACATACTTAGGTTCTCCATACATATGATATACATCCTCCCTTACCTTCATAAGGAACAAAGCGAAAGAGTGTTTTAAAATGTTTTCCTTAAAATATGGAGTAGCGATAGTAAATTGAAATCGAGATCAAATATTAGAAAAGTATTTGAAAGAGAAATATCCAGATTGGAGTCCATTTGTAAGCTATTTATTTATTTATAAATTTTAAGGTATTTCCAATGGGTTTAGTTTAAAAATGCATTGATTTTAAACCTTGCTTAAATTCGAAAACAATCGATTTCTTGTAAATAATTAAGATGTCATTATTTAGGAACCATAAAAAAAGAAAAACACACAGTCTATATAAAAAGGGAATAAAAGCAGGTAGGGGGCAGATGCATATATATGCCTCTCTCTCTCTCTCTCATATATATATATATATATATATATATATATATATATATATATATATATATACACGCATACATACATACATACATACATACATTATTTCACTTATACCCACTGTCATACTCTCGAAATATCCTAAATTTTATGTACTTACCGTGAACTCAAAAGATGCATAAACTGTATTTTTAGATAATATTTTAAAAGGAGCGCTTATAAAAATGCAAATATATCTGGTTCTGGCTATTGTAACTACTGATGTTTATTGAATAGGAATTTCAAGGTGATTCAGAGTTTTGCTTAAATATTCTCGGGAGAAATGTTATGTTTACTATACTCCCCTATAATTAAAAAAAAATAACTCGCGACGACGCTGAAATTTTGCTTTCCGGAGGACCGTTATTGAGGTATGTAATCCTACGTTGAAAAAATACATATGCTTGGTTAAAAAAGCAATATGAGAATGAGTGCATTTAAGTGATATAAAAGTTTTAAGTCACAATGAAAACAGAAAAATGTAATATAGATAATAGTTTCATTCACAGAAACATCTGCTTGATAAACAAGCATTTATCAACTGGGAATTTCTGTATTTCCCTATTTAAACAATTCTTAGTGAACACAACGGAACTATATTCAATAACTTACACTACATTCCCGACAAAATTAAAGTTGAAAACATCCCACAGAGAGAAAAAAAAATTTATTTATTCCCTAATTGAAAATTTCGAGGGATGCATTGTGATTAATTTCAACCATATATTTTTGTCAACGATTCCGTCACACGTTCTTTTTTTACATATTCCTGACTTATGAAGTTTTAAACCAATTTTGTATTCCAATGTATTCATAAATATTCAATATATTTTTCACGCCAAGTTCAATAATTAAGTTTTGCCATTTATTTTTTTTTTCGTCTTTCTGTGCACAAGTTCAGTTAATTTTCAATTTGCATACCGCAAGTTTCATGCCAAAAAAAAAGAAAAATATATCCTCCGTTCGAAGCCTATACAGTGGCAACAAATAAATTCTACTGAGAAGGGATGAATTTTGAATTCCAGAAGCGAGAAGTACCGAAAGAATTCCTCTGGAGCCATCTTTAATAAAAGGCTGAGATAAATAATGATTCTGATATTGGAAATAAAACTAGTTTTATCTCTTCTACATTCCAGCACAAAGACATAGACATTTATTTCGAAATGATATAGATACCATCAATTGTGCTCTGAA
This sequence comes from Dolomedes plantarius, assembly GCA_907164885.2. Classification (NCBI taxonomy): domain Eukaryota; kingdom Metazoa; phylum Arthropoda; class Arachnida; order Araneae; family Dolomedidae; genus Dolomedes; species Dolomedes plantarius. The sequence continues at coordinate 14,743,989 of OU015496.1, forward strand.
TTTACTTCTGTACATTATTGTTAAAATTAAAATTTTTTTTTATTGACATCGATACAAATTAAAAATAAATATAACCTAGAAAAAAATCAACTATATGCCCATAAATTAGTCTTTGTTATATTATTTAAATACTGTTTGGATATTTGAATATATTCTGCTCTAGATAATGAATGTGTTTTTTTTAAATATGAAAAATTTTTTGACAGTTGTGGTTACACGCACTACAATATGCCTGCTTAGTTTTCCCAATTGTATCAATATTTATAATGCATAATTTCCTGCACTTTTATAATTTATATTACTTTATATCTATGGTCATACCATCAATTGTGCTCTGAAACTATTTCTGTACATTATTGTTAAAATTTAAATTATTTTTTCATGGATATCGATACAAATTAAAAAAAATATGACCTAGAAAAAAATCAACTATATGCCCATAAATTAGTCTTTGTTACATTATTCAAATACTGTTTGGATATTTGAATATATTCTGCTCTAGATAATGAACGTGATTTTCTTCAAATATGAACATTTTTTTTATTGTTGTGATTACACGAATTACAATATGCCAGCTTAATTTTCACCAATGTATCAATAGTTATAATGCATAATTTCCTGCACTTTTATAATTTATAATACTTTATATCTATCGTCATACCATCAATTGTGCTCTTAAACTATTTCTGTACATTATTGTCAAAATTAAAATTATTTTTTCATGGATATGGATGTAAATTAAAAAATATGACCTAGCAAAAAATCCACTATATGCCATAAATTTGTCCTTGTTATATTATATAAATACTGTTTGGATATTTGAATATTTTTCTGCTCTAGATAATGAACATTTAAAAAAAAATTATTTATTTATTTTTTTAATGTGAGCAATTTTTTGACAGTTGTGATTACACGACTTACAACATACCTGCTTAGTTTTCACGAATGTATCGACAGTTATCATGCGTAATATCGTGCAATTTTATAATTCTTAATGTTTTACATCTATCGCCTGGTTTCGCAACATATTTTTCAAATATTTAAAACTGTTCCATTAAAAAAGTATTAATAGTGGATATAATATTGTAACCACTTCCTTTAAATTCGATTCTTTTTAATTATAAACTCTTAACTTTTCATGTATCTAATTTTTGCATGCTAAATGTATGTGACAAATTCTGCAATGAATAAGGGCAAAAATGCTTACATTATTGCATCTCCCTCTTAAAAATTTAAATAAATTGACATTTCTTTGTAATTTATTCAAAAGAATTTTTATAGATTTACTATAAAGAGTTAAGTTTCTGGTTTGAAGGAATTACTCATTTTTAATTATAAATTATTATAATTTTATCTCGATTTTATGGGTTCGGAATCGGCTAAAAAGTGCAGGTCCTGAACTAAATGGCATTTGAGTAGGAAAAGTTGACCGTAAAACCAGCCAACTAGCGAAACTTTTTATGATGTATCTAGTGACAAGCAGATCGCAGTTGCTAGGTGATGAAAGTAACATAAAATAATTACAGATAATTAAAGATAAAAAGAACTTTTTATGTACCATGTTTTTAAATTTTCTGTTGAATCATCTAAACTTGACAATTTTATGTATTAATAAATACTTTTTAAATTTTTTTTTGATAAATTGTCCCATCAACTTGAAAGAAAATGAAGTTAATTGGAAGTTAACTTGCGTTTAACTTTTAGTTCCCTTCCCGCTCGATAGATGGCTGCACCAGTATACAAAAAAAATTAACTGAAAATGAATTTAATTCTTATTAAAGATGTCTAAAAGTATTAAAGAAAAAGGCTATTTCTGCACTAACTTCCGACCAGTTTCCCCCAAATTTAGTTCTATTTTGTATTGTTTGATTTTGTCTGAAATGTTATCTTTTTACTACCGTCTGTATGACTGTCAAGCAATTTTCTTTTCGGAACAATTTTCTTCACTCAAGCGAGACAGGGCGCCTAGTTTTACCAAAATTCGTTAGCTAGATCAATAACATAAATCAAAACCAACTGGTTAGCTTCCTGAAATACGACATTACCCCCTAAACTTAACACCACCCGTGATTATTGAGTGTAAATAACATATTCGCCAATCTACAGGTTAGTCTTCCTCTGATATTTCACAAGCTCCTGTTTATCTCCAAATTTGATTCAAACAATATCTATGTGATAATACAGATAGAAAAAAGTTTCATTTATTATACGGTTAAATAAAAAATATCCACGACTGACGGATATTTATAGCCAGATCGGAGTAGTGATAATTTCCATTAAATGATTTATAGAGATTTTTAATTCTTCTAAGCAAGCTATTTTTAAAAACTCACTTTTAGGGCTAAAATACTGTGCATTTTGTGTATAAATAGAATGATTAAAGGGATAATTTATTGGCATTAAAAATGCACTACATGAACTAAAAAAAAGCTAATGGTTCTTGCTACAGTCAAATATTTATGGACCATAGATAAGTTGAAGAAAAGAAAAAACGTAAAATATCAAACAAAACAGGGGGAGATCACCTTAAAACCTTAAAAAAAAATTATTATGATTTAATTTTGAAGAATGGAACATAAGGAATCTTTAGAAAAAAATGAAGTCGATACTACAATTAGAACCGATTTTATGGCCAAATGCATAAAGTAATTTTTAGATACTTTAAACTTTAAATGGCTTTTTCAAAAAACTTATTTTCAAACTTGTGTCATTATTTATTCAAAACTAATCGTCAAACATTGCTAAATTTTGCATACATGTATATCTTGTATGTTTATACAAGTTCTACCTAAATTTAAGTAAGTACATCTAACTTGTTTTTTTACAGAATTTTTTTTAGAATCATTTTATCATATTTTTTGTACATTCCAATACATTTGCCTGAGAAAAATATTTTTATGTGAAATGTTGTAATTATTTTAGGTGTAGATTAAAGTATAACCTATGGATAGAATGTATACAAATAATTTAATTTGTATCTTTTATAATTGTTTAAAAAATCTGCGCTCAATGCTTTAATCAAGATTCATTTTTCATAAAACATTATTTTTTTTTTACATAAAGTAATTTTTAATAATCTTCCAATAATTATGCTTTTGTTTTCTTAGAGGTAAAGGTTTGTACAATTCACCCTAAAAATTGGTTTAAATTAATTAGAAAAATTACTATTTGACAACACATTAAGCTTGGTAGTAAAGTCAGTGCATTTTTGCGCGTGCAAAGGTGATCTTTCCGCCCCACCCACCCCTTAAGCAAAAAAATATCGACGACTGACGGATATTTATAGCCATTTCGGAATAATGATAATTTCAATTAATGGATTTATAAGGTTTCTTATTTTTTGTAAGAAAGATATTTTTAATATTCCCTTTTAGGGCTAAAATACTGTGCATTTAATATGCAAATAGAATGATTCAAGAGATAATTTGTTGCCATTAAAAATGCTCTACATGCACCATAAAAAAAGCTAATAATTCTTGCTACAGTCAAATATTTATGGACCATAGATCAGTTGAAGAAAAGAAAAACTCAAAATATTAAAAAAAATAGGTTAAACATAAAATATCCAAGACTGGCGGATATTTATAACCATTTCGGAATAGCAATAATTTCAGTTAAATGATTTATAGAGATTCTTATTTCTTGTAAGCAAGAGGTACTTATTATTCAATTTTAGGGTTAAAATACTGTACAATAAATGTATAAATAGAATGATTTAAGGGGTAATTTGATGGCATTAAAAATAGTCTACATGAAATTAAAAAATAGCTAATGATTCTTGCAACAGACAAATATTTATGGACCATATATCAGTTAAAGAAAAGAAAACGCAAAATATTAACCCACAAATTTATATCATAGACTAAAGTGGAGCAGCATACGTGACATACTATGTATTTTAGATAGTCTTGTGTGTCATAGATACAAAAAAAAATTATTTCTATTAGAAGAACCCAAAACTAAAAGGCTGAACATTTATAAATCATCTTTATGTATTTACAACACGTTCTTAATCGTAAGAGGAAAGGTTTTCTGAAAATATATACGAAGTTTGATGGGCGCTATAAATTATCAAATCATGCTTTCAAAGCAAATCATCTTTTCAGATCATTGGCAAGGAACCAAAGACAGATGTCACTTACAGAACGACAAAGGAGAATTAAAAACGAGGCCTGTAGAAGAGATAAATCAAACAGACGAATGAAATTCTTTCGGAGCGTAATAGGGAATACCGTGAGGTTTGAAAGATCCCCAAAACGTCAGAATAAATAAGAAAAAGACGGTGTAGTCCTATTTTTTATGTGTGATGCATTGTGCCTTATGAAAAGAGAAGAGAAATGTTTCCTATGCATCAAGGAAATTTTCAACACCGGAAGACTGACTTGCATGCAGGAGAAATGGCAGCTATTATTTTTAACTTCGGAAACAAATATTTTTCTGTTGGTTTGTTAGGAGTGTAGGCGTGCAATGATGAAAAACAGCTCTGGATAAAATGTCTTTTTTTATGGTTTATTCCATTTCGGATTACTGTAGTAATCGAGAACTGGTGGTTATACAGTTGGAAGAGGAGAAAAATAAATTACGTATAAGCACTTTTTGTAATCTGCGTTATAGGTGTCTGTGAATTCAAAACCCTTAAAAAAACTTAATAAATTTAATGTAAATCACGTTCCCCGGTGTTTCTCTCAATTCACAAGACCCCCCCCCCCTACGCAGAGAGATATATAATACACACACACACACACACACATATATATATATATATATATATATATATATATATATATATATATATATATATATATATATATATATATGTATATATATATATATATATATATATATATATATATATATGAAATCGCTACTGAAATCGCCCGATGTTTATTTTAGTTAGTTTACACAACGCCCGCTCTTGTCAATAAGTGTATCCGGCACAGACCAGTAGAGCAGAGATCGCTGTTGATTGTCCAAAAAAATGTGACTCTTGTTGTTCTAGGGCAGGGCAATGCTGGGCAACCTGTTTTAGTTGGCGATCGACTTTTATATAATTTTTTATTCGGAGATCGACTAGTTCTCAGTTTTTAAATGGAAAAGGAGCTGCTTATCACTAACATATATTTCTGAAATTATGGCTCGCGATCGACTAAAATCATGTCGAAGATAGACCGCTCGATCGCGATCAACCGGTTGGCCCTCCCTGTTCTAAGGCATATGATAGGAGATTCTCGCAGTCCATAAGTCCTCCTACATAGAGTTCGCATTGGTCGTTGTCGCAAATCTGATTCTGTACAAGTGAGTTTAATGCTTACTCCACACCAACGGCGATGGAGACGAACATCATGTATCTGCTCTGTTGCGCATGCGCAATACAAACAAATTTTCACTCCCCCGGTTCGTCTCCGTCTCTGGACTCCGCGGTTTCAATTTGGAAAAAGTTCCAACTTTTGTCTCTGCCGCCTTGCTCGACAGCCAATCAGAATGGAAAGAGAAGATTATGCGCATGCGCAAATAAATTGCCTCTTCTCCCCGTCTCCTAGTGGTGTGAAGGCTCTTATGACAGCCACAGAGACAGGTGGCAAAACGTGTCTGTCTTTCGTTGCTGTCGTCGTTGGTGTGGAGTAAGCATAAGACTCTCTATTTCAGCAACCTCAGCAACACCAATCTCCTTTCCGTGGTTTGTAGTCCATTGGTGTGGAGTATGGACTACAAACCAGGTGGTGTATAACCCATTGCTGTGGAGTAACACCAATGGGTCACAGGAATGGACTATAAGTATGAAGATAGTCCATTCCTGTGACCCAGCGGAATGCGACAACACTCGTCGGACAGAGCGGGCTTTTTGGAATTGGTATCTTCTGAAAGTGCTCCCGTGATTATCCACTCGCCGAGCTTTGAGTGTCGTTAATTCGGTCTAGAGCAGGGGGCGCCACGTGCAGGTGATCGACGTGCCCTTCGGAATCAGATGTTCTGATAACGTTATGTAAATTTTCCAGTCTTTTGACTCATCTCATTTGTTAATCATCAATTTATTACACGTTTACTCGCCGTGGCATCAGTGTTATTTTCTACTGTCGGTAGAGCTGTTGTCATTATTTTGACCGAAGGTAAAGACTGGATGTCGAACCCGGATCTCATGTTCTATCAATGGATGCACTTATATGAAAATCGTATCGAGCAACACTAAGTGTTGCAAGAAAGCCATTGCTCATTTATTAAGGTGACTGCCTACTTTGGAGTCAATTAAAAAAAATTAAAGGATTTTTTGGTCTTTTATAGTAAAATGGCACTTAAAATTTTAAAAAGAAACAAAAATTTACCTGTAAATAGCATACTTTGTTATAAATTGGTTTAATTTGAAGTAATTTTTAATGAAATTTAGCTAAAACGCCTATCACTCTGCACAAAATCCTAATGCTATTATTATAATTTCTTTCTCACACACGATACGAATGACAGTTATCTTCAAAATGACCTACAACCTAAGAGAAATTTTAAAATGCAAAAATAATACATGAAATTTTATGTTCGTTTATGAAAATTTTCCCCGATTTGTCATTCCTTTCCTTATAAAAACAGCCGTAAATAAAAAACTATTTATTATACACCAATTATTGTGCGTCATTTCATTAATAATAGCATCTAAAACATTTATTGAAAATTTTATCAAATTATATACATTATTATGTGATCTATCATGATAACCGTAGAGATTTGTGCTAAAAAACATAATTCTGAGAAAAACGCATTTAAAGTTGTTTGTCACTTCAATTTTGTAGCAGAAGATGATTTTTTATATACTATAACTCTGCTTCTAATTGATGTAGAATGAAGATCAAAACAGTTTTGAAAAGAGAAAAGATTGAATTATACGATTCTTGCAATAAATTAAATTTACCAAAATAGTCAAAAAATGACATATTTAAAGTAGGCAGTCTCCTTAAATTCAAGGTATAAAGATCACGAAGCTAAGCCTTAGTTATATTATAAACTATTCATAATGTAGATATATATCACAGAATTGAAATATAAACAATTAACTTTATTTATTCTACGTATTGAGCAAAATATTCATAAAATTCGTGTCTATCAATAGCAGAAATAATACATATAAAGGATACGCTGCATAAAAAATAATCAGTGATATTTATATCACATTTATGCTTATTTCGACATCATTACATTTACTTAAACTCGAGATTGTTATTTTTTTGCAAATTTCCTGAAAGAGTGTACCATAGTAGCGTTCAGAATCCGAAGTATGTAAGCGCAATGTACCGATACAGTGAATTAAAAAAGAACATTCAATTATTTCCAGATTTTTTCGTCCGGAGAAAACAAAATCCCAAATGCAGAAATTCTAATGAGAAAAGTATTAACTTCGAAATTCCTCTAAAAGGGTTGCTTAGCAACAATTTCATTTCGAAAATAAAAAAAAGGAACTTTATGAGATTTCATGTTAAGATTTTTCCACTTGAATTACTAACAATTTATAAGTTAATTAAAGTAAGAGCTAGACGGCAAATATTTATAGTTAGAAATTGTATGTTATAGGATTGCGATTTACCCGAAATGTTTACGATACTGTTTCGAGTACAAAAGTATCTTTAAAAAACAGATTCTAGTCAGCTTTAACGTTTTGTTTTATTTACTACGGAAAAGTAAATTAAATGCTATTCAATTAATTTTAAGGATTTCCCTTTTCCTTTGATAATAATATCGATGTATAAGTTATTAGGAGTAATACTTTTAACACCTTATTATGGGTTTTTGGAAAACGTAAAAGGATTTGTCACGGGATGATGAATTACACATTTAAAAACTGATTTTTCATTTAAAATTTATTGTTTTATAATTTATCAGGTTTCACTTATATTTTCTATTACAAACTTCTGTTTATTACTGTTAGAGGTTTTACAGGCCCATTAAACATAAATTCTTCGATTTTTAATTAACACCCACCAACATGCTTTTTATCCTACACATCTGAAACGCAAGTTTAAAGTGGAAAAAAAGACATTTTTTAAAATTTTGAAAGCTCTCTATAATCCTGTTGCAGCATGTTAATAAATCGGAAAATACATTCAAAACATAATAAAGAAAAACCTCGTTTATCCGTATTAACTGGGACCATAGACAATCCGAATAATCCGGGTAATATGGGTAATAAGCAAACTTATAGTTTATTACAATAATAAACTATTTTTTGTAACAAAATTACATCGTACTGTTTACAAGACATTAAGAAATATAAAAATAACTTTTCACACCATTTCTTAACAAAGAAGTGGTAAGTGTAGTAAAGCTTTCTTAAACTCGACAAAGAGCATTTTATTACCATAATTTATTGTACAATCTACGAAGGAACTGTATATTGAATCAAACTATTGAATCAAACTAAAAAACCAATATTTGGCATACTTGTAGTTACGTAATTGTTATCATAGTTAAAAATTATTATCTCTATGAACATTAAATAAAAACTAGTTGATACCCGTCAAAACATGACGGCTAGATAGCAAATAAATGTACTAATACACAAATTGTACTCAACACATCATTGCCAAATGTTGAAAATCATAATAATGGGCAAAAAAAATTAACGTGTTTAAGTGGCCTCGTGCTTACTGAGAATCTAAAGCCAGATTTAAAAATGTCTCAGAGCATGCGCAGAAAGCAGTTTTTTGACTGTAAATTATCGCTCATTAAACAGCACGACATAAACAAATTTCCACGTGGTTTAATCTTATATTTCACAAACATAATTATCATAAAAATAAAAATGGCAGAGTGAGATCTAGAGAGACTATCATTAAAACATGTCACTGAGCGTGCGCAGAAACAGTGAGTTTCTAAAGACAGATTTAAACCTACCACTGAGCATGGGAGGAAATATATTTTTAATTCTAAATTATCGCTAATTAATAGAAACTAGTTGGTACCCGTTAAAACATGACTCCTAGATAGTAAATAAATATACTAATACAAAAATTATGCTCAACACATCATTGCCAAACGTTGAAAACCATAATGCACAGACACAAATTAATGTGTTTAAACTGCCTCAAGATTAGTATCTAAAGCCAAATTTAAAAATGTCACTGAACATGTGCAGAAAGCAATTTTTTAAATTGTAATTTATTGCTCACTAAACAGCGCGAAATAAAAATTTTCAATCAGGTTTAATCTTTAGTTCACAAACATAATCTACATATATAAAACAGTTCCGTAACTGACTCATTCATTCATTCATTCATTCACTGACTGACTGACATACAACACACAGACCAAACCGCTGGACCTAAAGGGCTGAAATTTTGCATGGCGATTCTTCTTATAGAGTAGGGGTGCACTAAGAAAGATTTTTGAAAAATTCTTCTTAGATTTTTTTAAATTAAATTTTTAAGCTGTTTTTGTAACTTTTTTAAAGTTTGCATTTAAAATAATAATTTCAGGGTTATAAAATTTATATCACGAGAAAGATCATAAAAATTCCTTCAAAATGAGATCTTTTTCGAATCTTTACCTCCCTTTTCTGATTTTTGGTGAATTTTTAAAGATTAATTTTTTAGAATTTAATTTATTAAATGCTAATCACGTGATTTCTTTTTCTGGTACTTTAAATAAATTTATCGTCACGTGCATAAAAACTAAATAGACAAAAAAAATATTTTTTTCTTGCTAATGCGGCAGACGATTGGACATTATTTTGTCTAATAACATATCCTTTACGATTTTTTTATAAATATGTTTTTTTTTTACATCAATTGTATACATTGATCGTCGTATTTATTATAAATAAATATATATATATATATTTATATTTTTGGCATTAATTGCATACATTGACCGTTGTATTTAATTTGAATGTACTCCGTAGCGAAGTGCGGGTTTTCAGCTAGTTTATACATATAAAACAGTTCCGTAACTGACTCACTCACTGACTGACTGACATACAACGCACAGATCAAACCGCTCGACCTAAAGGGATGAAATTTTGCATGGCGATTCTTCTTATGATGTAGGGGTGCACTAAGAAAGAATTTTCGAAAATTCTTCTTAGATTTTTTTAAATTAAATTTTTAAGCTGTTTTTGTAACTTTTTTTAAGTTTGCATTTAAAATAATCCTTTGAAGGTTATAAAATTTATATCACGAGAAGGATCATAAAAATTCCTTTTAAAGTGAAATCTTTTTCGAACCTTTACCTCGATTTTCTGATTTTTGGTGAATTTTTAAAGATTAATTTTTAGAATTTAATTTACTAAATGCTGATCACGTGATTTCTTTTTCTGGTACTTTAAATGAATTTATCGACACGTCATAACAACGAAATAGACAGAAAAATATTTTTCTTTGCTTGCTAATGCGGCAGACGATTGGACATTATCCAAATAAATATTAAAATACAGTAAAAGATATGATCCTCAAACTTTACTATGTTAACTGTTTTATGTCCTATAAGATCTAATTTGAATATTTTCTTCTGCATAATATTGTCTATAAAATATCCCTTACGATTTTTTTATAAATCCATTTTTTACATCAATTGTATACATTGATCGTCGTATTTATTATGTATATATATATATATATATATATATATATATATATATATATATATATATATATATATTTATTTATTTATTTATTTATTTATTTATTTATTTGGCATTAATTGCATAAATTGACCGTTGTATTTAATTTGAATGTACTCCGTAACGAAGTGCGGGTTTTCAGCTAGTCTATATATATAAAACAGTTCCGTAACTGACTCAGTCACTGACTGACTGACATACAACGCATAGACAAAACCGCTGGACCTAAAGGGCTGAAATTTTGCATGGCGATTCTTCTTATAGTGTTGGGGTGCATTAAGAGACATTTTTGAAAAATTCTTGTTAGATTTTTTACAATTAAATTTTTAAGCTGTTTTAGTAACTTTTTTTAAGTTTGCTTTTAAAATAATATTTTGAAGGTTATAAAATTTATATCACAAGAAAGATCATAAAAATCGCTTTAAAATGAAGCCTTTTTCGAATTTTTAACTCTATATTCTGATTTTTGGGGAATTTTTAAAGATTTATTTTTAGAATTTAATTTATTAAATGCTGATCACGTGATTTCTTTTTCTGGTACTTTAAATAAATTTATCGTCACGTGGATAACAATTAAATAGACAAAAAAATATTTTTTCCTTTGCTAATGCGGCTGACTATTGGACATTCTTTTATCTATAAAAATATCCCTTACGATTTTTTTTATAAATATATCTATTTTTTCTACATCAATTGTATATATTGATCGTCGTATTTATTATAAATATATATATATCTATATTTATTTTTTGGCATTAATTGCATACATTTACCGTTGAATTTAATTTGAATGTACTCCGTAGAAGTGTGGGTTTTCAGCTAGTTATCGTATAAATAAAAATGGTGGAGAGAGATCTAGAGAGACTCCTCTGGATAAATGTGTTTATCATTAAAACGTGTCAATGATCATGCGCAGAATCAGTGAGTTTCTAAAGACAGATTTAAACTTGAGACTGAGCATGCGCAGAAATCAATATTTAATTGTAAATATTCGCACATTAATAGAAATTGCGTTTACAAAAACCAAATTTGACAAATCTACAGATCACAATCTTTCATTTAAGACCAAAATGAAGAAATTTGATACAGTAGTTTTCTCTCATGGACTGCCCAAAAAGTCGGCTTACCAACTTAAAATATATATATAATAGCCGTTGTCTCTGTATAACACTTCCAGGCTGTACTCATCTTTCAATTGAAGCCCTGAGTAAACAAACGGCCGGTTAGGCATAATTTCAATTTCAGATGTGGATTAGAATTTTTTCTTACCTAAAAACTAATATCTTCTCCATCAAATCACGTTTGTTCAGCCTATTTTTCTATAAAACATTTATAACTAAAAAAAATTGGATGCTTTTAGCTGCATATTTAACAGTTTTTAAAAATCTGTTTACTTTTGCGATGAATTCTGAAAGTAAACAAACTTGAATGTGAATGAATCAAGTAGCTCAAATATTCATATCGCGTAGTGAGCTGTAAAAAACTGGATGGCAGTCTGCTACTCCAATCGCATGCAAAACTAAATAAATAAAAAATAATGAAAGGGTTTGCTTTTACAAGGTGTGGTTTAAATGCAATATTGTTAGGTAATTCGAGATATTTTTTAACTTTCATATACTTTTTCCGTTATGACGTCATTATTAGTATTATGACGTCAAAATGACGGGTTAACTTCTAGTATATAGATAATGTGCACAAATCCGATCCGTATTATCTGGAGATTCGGATAAACGAGGATTTACTGTAATTAAATTTTTGTTATGGTTATTATTCATGTTCATCCATACATATATCTCACATAAGTTTACAGTCCCGACAGAGCATCATTTTTCCTTTTTTAAATAATGTCTAGTTGTCTTTTCGGCACTAAGGTGCTATTGTAATCACTTTGACATATACACGTTCCTGCCGTCTTTTCGAGTTCGCAAAAAAAATTTACAATAAGGAAAGTAATATAGAAATGCCTAGGCGACGTCTCTCAGAGGAAGGGGGAAGGAAAGGAATAAAAGCGAGTAATATAGCAATCCCTCGGTAACATTTAACAGACGAAGAAAAAAAAGATAAGTTATATAACAGTGCCTTGGTGACGATTAACAGCGGGAGAAACAGCAATGAATTTAATAACACTATAGTATGTTTTAAATTATAAGAAAATTTCGAGTTTTATTTTAATCGTCTTTCCTTTGTTTAAGAATTGGTGCAAAATATTTTCCGTATATATATTTATACATATATACATACATACATACATATATATATATATATATATATATATATATATATATATATATATATATATATATATATATATATATATATATATATATATATATATATATATATATATATATATATATATATATATATATATGTATATATCTATACATATATATATATATATATATATATATATATATATATATATGCATACATGCATACATACATACATACATATATATATATATATATATATATATATATATATATATATATATATATATACATACATATATATATATATACATATATATATATATACATATATATATATATATATATATATATATATATATATATATATATATATATATATATATATATATATATATATAGTAAAACCTCGCTTATCCAGATTAACAGGGACCTTAGGCATTCCGGACATTCAAAAATCCGCATATTTCGGGTAATACGGGTAGTAAGCAAAACAAAATTCTTAACTAAGCCGAATTATCGTTTATCTCTCTATTCTAAAAAAAGTAACTGGCGCTGTCGCTGCCGCTGCCGGCAACGCCGCTGTCAAAAGCTTGTCACGCTATCTCCTCCGAAACCGCGGGGGGTATGGGGTCGAGACCGATACCAATCGATGCAGAACAATGTGAGGAAAAAAGTAAGATATGTCTCATATTCGTTGGACTTTAAGTTTTTTTTAATTTTATGTTTTGAGGAAAATATTGAATTTCATGTTCAGATTACGATAACTCGCCAAAAAAAGGATCATAGAATTTTTTTTTTACAATCTAAGACATTTCTCCTTCAAACAAGACCTCATTTGTTTAAAAATAATTTAAAACAGACTGATATTTTTATTAAAATTGAAAACCCACTTTTTGGAAAAATTTATGCGTTTCGAGATATATAAATTCGATGCTCTCAGACTTATTATGTTACAAAGAAAATATTTATATCAACTGGAAGATGAAAGCTTTCTCATTCATATAAACTTCATTTCAAGTCTCAATCTTAAAATTTCGATTTTTAATTGAATTTCAAAGGACGATACTTCAACAGAAATCGGAATGAAGAATCGCAAAAATCTTCTTATTCGCTTCCTTCACAGAAGGACATGAAAAAAGATCCAATTTTTCACCCATAGGCGGCCTTCATCCACTTCGCATAAGGGCGACTGACAACAGTAAATGGATGTTACATTGCCCGAGAATCACTCCTATGTATCTCGCTATTAGCCATAACAGAGAAGCAAGCGTAGCGAGCCTAGGGGCGAAGCCCCTAGTATGAAATAAAAATGTTTGAATAAGTAACTATTATGAATAAGAAACATTCAAATATAAGGCAATTGGAAATAGATTATGATACTATCCATTATTAAACAAAGATATTGTTGTTACTTCAAAAATCCCTACCTGCATATATCTTGACCAGATTCCCTACAGGGCAAAGATAGCGCCTCCTGTTTGGCCCCTAGTTCCGATAAAAAAAACTATATTTTGTAACAAAATTACATAGTATTGTTTACAAGACATTAAAAAGTTTAAAAATAATTTTTCACATCTCAACAAAGAATTGGTAAGTCTAGTAAAGCTTTCTGAAACTCGACAAGAGCATTTTATTACAATAATTTATTGTACAATCTATGTAGGAACTGTTCATTGAATGAAGCTAAAAAGCCAATATCTGGAGTGCTTGTAGTTAACGGTCTTGCTACCATTGTTAAAAATTATTATCTAATGGGAACATTAAATAAAAATAATGTCTAAAAAATAAAATCTGATGATAAAAAAATTTAAAAGTAAAACAAATGAAAAATAAGGTTCCCTCTTCAGAAGCACAAATATTGCACCTTTGTTTTCGTTTCAAAGTTTCCACAACTGTTGTACATTCAACTATGACGATCATCAATAAAACAGACATAAATATGAATCGCTCACAAAAAAAACAGGAACGATGAAGTCTACTTCCTGCCAGTAATTTATTTTCCTTCTATGATTTACCTTAAAATTCGATTTTGTTATTGTTGGGATTTTCAATGCTCATTCCCCGTTTGTCGTCAAAGGCTGCTATACAGCTCAGCCGCCGCCAAGGTTGGCGCACTTATGTCTGCACTTCGCCTGTTGTCTCACTGGATGTGTTTAGACGAGGGGTCAGTAATCATGCGCTCCTCGTTTTAAACCTTTTACTAAATGTATATAGTTGCTGCTGTAAATAAAGCTTGATGTTACGACTCTGCTAGTCATCTTTCCTAATAAACTAACAGTTATCGTATACAGTAACGTATAATACTACGAAACACTTCAGTATGACATAGCCACAAAAGGCAATATGCAATTTCTATGGATAGAAAGTTTCGCCCTGTTGTTTTTGTTGTTCGGTGTTCTAACACCCCATGGTCAGAACTTCAGACCAGGTCCATATAAGCTTTGTGGTCTGAGAAGTAAGGCTACGGTTTGCAATAGCACCACAATGGTCGGAGTCTGTCTTAGTTAGGTACCACGTCAATTTTGACCGAGCACACCCAGGGTCGGCATCTGTACGGATCGTACCGTCTCTCAGCCCTCTCTGACCTCATTACAGGAACTGTTCGGCCTACGGATTTAAAGTACGGGATTCGAACCTAACACCCTCGGCGCCGAAAGCCAACATGCTACTACTAGGCTCCTTCCGGTTCGTTCTACACATTCTGAATATTTATTATTAATTGAGAAAGTTTTGACATTGTCTGCTTTTTGATCCAACCATGAATATCCGGGCTTCCATTGATTCTAGCATTTTATTTTCGGAATACTATTTTGTTAAAACTCTGAATCTAAGTAGAGACAAAAGACGTCTTACAGTTAACGGCTGTAACGAAATACAACACAAATACTTCATACACTTATTTATTATTAATTGAGAAAGTTTTGACATTGTCTGCTTTTTGATCCAACCATGAATATCCGGGCTTCCATTGATTCTAGCATTTTATTTTCGGAATACTATTTTGTTAAAACTCTGAATCTAAGTAGAGACAAAAGACGTCTTACAGTTAACGGCTGTAACGAAATACAACACAAATACTTCATACACACGTGAAACTGCAAATAAAAGCAGATATTTTAGATGTCTTAACTTGGATTGAATTTGCGTATCACTCTTTTAATAAACTAAAGGATCATTAAGTTTACTTCTCAAAGCAACTTGTTAAATGCTTAACTTAATTCCATCGATTAAAGTTAATGGATCACATCCATTATTAAAATGAAATTCCCGTTCCTTTTACTGGTTTAAAAGCAGATGGTTTTACTGCTAAACCGTTCAAAGCGTTTATAATCTCAATGGGTTTCTTTT
>OU015496.1:14765147-14800147 GCA_907164885.2 Dolomedes plantarius
GAAACTATTGCTCAGAAAGTTATGACATTTTGTGTGGGACATTGAAGGGATGGAAATTTGTTTGAGCGGATAAAAAAATTAGTTCGAAATTTATAATATATATATATATTTATATATATATATATATATATATATATATATATATATATATATATATATATATATATATATATATATATATATATACAGTGTGTCCATAGTTAGTCTTCCCTACTTTAAAGTTGTCTACAGTCGAAACTATTGCTCAGAAAGTTATGACATTTTGTGTGGGACATTGAAGGGATGGAAATTTGTTTGAGCGGATAAAAAAATTAGTTCGAAATTTCCTTACCAGAGGGTGTTTTTGATGAATTGTACATTTAGTCAACATTTATTATAGTTGAAGAATTTATTACAACAAGACATGTTCAACATGACGGCCATCATTTTCAGCTACCATCTGAAATCGTAAGATAGTATGTCTACCGTAGTGTGTCCGGGGGAAATGCCGAGAACACGTCGTGAAATGCTGTCTTTCAGATCAGGTATAGTTCTTGGTTTATCAAGAGTGACTATATGTTTGACATGCCCCCAAAGCCAAAAGTCGCATGGGTTGAGGTCAGGGGATCGAGTAGGCCACACATTAGGAAAGTGGCGGCTGATGACACGTCCTTCTGTAAAGTGATTTTTGAGAACGTTGTTAACGTTCTAAAAAGCGACTCACTCTTTTGCTGTGCTGCAACATGCTGGGAGACATCGAAACTTCAATTGCTATTGGAAAAGCTAAGAAGCCTAGAAGTTTCAAGAACATTGATGTACGAAATCTTAGTGTTTCGTGGAAGTCGAATAAGCGTGGATGACCACTGACATAATGAGCGATTGGTTGGTGAAGTTAGACGACAAAATGAAAAAACAAATGAGAAAAATAATTCTGTTCATGGACAATGTTACTTCCCATCCTGATTTAAAGCTCAAAAATGTTAATTTATTTTTCTTGCCTCCTAACACCACTTCGATGCTACAGCCAATTTCAGGAAATTATCCGCAGCTTTTAAGTACGATACAGAAAGCTGCTTCTGAGACATGTGCTTTCCCAGATTATCTCCTGCAAATGCAGCTAAGAGTTGGCAAAATCGGTGTCTGTTTTGGATGAAAATTTCCTGGACTACGGCAGCCCTTAGAAAGGTGGAACCTGGGTGCGTTCCAAAATGTTTTAAGAACACGGGATTTTTGAGTACAAGCAAAGTGGCAACTGACAGTACTACCGAAGAAAGCGAAAAAGAGCTTGCGGATCTAGTAGCCAATTTGGATTCAAATGTCAGCGTTGATGGGTATGTCAAGATCGACAACGATTTATCCATTGAGGAAGAAAACCTGCATGTTTCCAGTTTGATTCATAGGGACACCACTGAAGCATTGACCCTTCCTGAGGATGATGATGAGGAATCGCTAATGGAAGACTGCAAAATCAAAAATTATTCGGAAGCACTGAAATGCAGCTCAACAGTGGCGTATTGAAAGGGGGAGGGGGCAAGGGGGTCTATCATGCCCCGTGCGCCAGTTGTAGAGGGGCGCTAAATGGTCCTTTTAAATAATTCTATATATTATATTACTATATGTTTTTCGGGGGGGGCGCCAAAAAGATATCGTGGCCAGGGCACCAGTTATGCTCGCTACGCCACTGCAATTCAAACAGATTTTTTCTGAACAATGAAGAATCGGAGGGACTAGCAAAGCTAAATCCTATAAAGATTCATCTTGAAAAACAGGTTTGCTGTGTAAAAAAGAGAAATCAAACAAAAAAAGAGAAATCAAGACAGATTCTTTTTCAGTAGTAATAAAAATAATTTAGCTCCTATGCATTGAATTTCGGGATTATTTAATGCAAAATGAAAGGATTAGCACACATTAAAAGGTAAAGTAGTAAATAGTTACTCTTTTCTTAACTAATTAATTTTTCCACTTTAATTAAAATTGCAGCCGTAATTTTCAATCAAATGTCAAACATAAGAGCAAAAACTTTTTTTTAAGGTTGTCCTCCCCAATAGCGGACACCACCTAATAACGGACAAAACTTTTGGTCCGTTATTATCTTCTTTATATATATATATATATATATATATAAAGAAAATGAATACAAGGACAATAAAAAGTTATGTGAATGCGTGAACTAATTGACTATTTGGATATATCATAGAGAATAAAACGGCTTCAGGCATTTAAAATGAACGTTTGAGCTTATTATTAAAGGTTATAATTATTTTATTTTCTAGAGGAAAATGATTTTCGTAATTGATATTTCAACAGTTCCTTACAGCGGAGAATTATACCTTCGATAGCTATAATACAAGTCAATAAGATTCAATATGTGAGTTAGGAGATTTGTATTATGAGAACGCGGGAATTGTTATATGTATATTGCTTTTATTCATAATTCAAATGTTTTATTCCAAATCCTAATTTTTTTAATATAATCTAGGCTAAGCAAGAAGGAATCAAATTGTTAGATATTCAAAAGTTAATGAAATAAGAGTATATACGCGTGCATCTTCATGAGGTGCAGAGAAAAATTTTCTCCAGTTTCTTAATTTAAAACTTTGTCATTTTCAAATAAGTACTAAAGATTAAGATGAAGATGAAGATAAAGACTGATACTTTTGCATAAAATTATTTTGCGATTTAAGATAAAAACGTTAATAAAAATCACTTTGGATAGATTTTGAAACTGTAATTGTGCACAGAATCTCTATTCAAATTTTCAGGGTGCAATTTAAAATTCATTCACTGGCAATTGATTTGAAAACAGGTAGTTGTCTTTAAAGTGTCATCTAGAGATTGGTAACCTTTGTAGATTTAGAAATGTGTAGATGAATATTGCATTAAGCTATCATATCTTGAAATTCTGCATATTAAACAAAAATAGATCTAGGAACAAAAATAGATCTAGGAATAAAAATAACACTTAAATTTAAAAATATATATCAAGATGCGAATTTTTACAGATGCCGTATATATTTTTCCTGCATTTTATCTTTATTTATTGTCTTAGGAAATATACTCCGGCAAACATGATAAATAAATACAAAGTTTCATTTTGATACAAAAAAAAAAACCTTTCCAGTACTTGTATTAAAATATTACAAGTTTAAAGGAATTTATTTTACTTTGGAATCTGTATAATGTCACTTGTTTTCGTAAGTTTATAACTTTCCTCCAAAATTACTTTTTAGTAAATATATATGTGGGAGATACAACATATATGCATATTTATGTTTCGGTAGTTTTTGTTATGAAACTGTTTTATGTAAGTGAACATTTTAGTGTAAATGTGTGTGATAAGTTGAAGGGAATTTTAAATTAGAATTACATGTTTCTGATTCAGTTATTTTCCAACTACGCAATTAAATAATTATCTTATCTAAACTAATTTCTGAAAATTATTGATTATGTCTGAAGGATATATAAATGATTTATTACGCTTCATTATAGATATAATATTTGATAAGAGTTTTATCATCCATGTGGTGATTACATCCTATTAGGAATTGAAAACACTGCATGAAAAGGTTAGGAGAGGTTGTATAGTCTAAATTTTATGCTACAAAATTGTAATTTTTCCTTTATTACATTTTTTGTTTTACTTTAAGTCTGCTGTGTACTAACTCTGTTGGATTCGCTCACTCAATTTTAACCTGTGGAGAAAATTTTACTAATATTTACAGCTACATAAATGCTGATAATAAAATAGAAACTTGTTGGTACCCGTCAAAACATGACGGCTAGTTAATAAATAAACGCGCTAATACACAAATTATACTCAACAAAGCATTGCCAAGTGTTGAAAATCATAAAAATGCGAAGAAACAAATTAATGTGTTTAAGCGGCCTCGTGCTAAGTGAGTATCTAAAGCCAGATTTAAAAATGTCTCTGAGCATGCGCAGAAAGAATTTTTTTATTGTAAATTATCGCTCATCAAACAGCGCGAAATAAACAATTTCCTTCAGGTTTAATCTTATATTTCACAAACATAATTGTCATAAATATAAAAATGGCAGAGAGAGATCTAGAGAGACTCCTCGGAATAAACGTGTTTATTACTAAAACATGTCACTGAGCATGCGCAGAAACAGTGAGTTTTTAAAACTAGATTTAAACATGCCACTGAGCATGCGCAGAAAGCAATTTTTTTTAAAATTGTAAATTATCGCTCATTAAACAGCGCGAAATAAACAATTTCCTTCAGGTTTAATCTTATATTTTACAAACATAATTGTCATAAATATAAAAATGGCAGAGAGAGATCTAGAGAGACTCCTCGGAATAAACGTGTTTATTACTAAAACATGTCGCAGAAACAGTGAGTTTTTAAAACTAGATTTAAACATGCCACTGAGCACGCGCAGAAAGCAATTTTTAATTGTAAATTATTACTAATTCATTGAAATTGCGGTTACAAAAACCAAATTTGACAAATCTACAGATTGCAATCTTTCGTTTAAGAACAAAATGATGTAAATGGATGCAGTAGTTTTCTCACAACGACTGCCCAAAAAGTCGTCTTAGCAACTTAAATATACAGATGATATTTTTAGATAGCCTTAACTCTTCTGCACCTTGCAACAGGATTCATTTTATAAATTTCGTCCACCAAGTGAATTTATGAGAGTTTAAAACACGCTATACCAGATATTTTCCCCGAATAATCTAAATTTTAAAATATTATTTGCATTTTTTAATCGAAAAATGCCCTAAGGTATAAAATTTATTTCTCTACTACAGAGTACATTTTAAAAAAAATTCTTTAAATCCAAGTGGCAATCCTTGGACAAATTTTCTCCATAGGTTAAGGCTGAGGTGATCGAATCCACTAGTGTTTGTACACAGTAGCTTTATCTACGACAACAAGTTAATATGAATATGAATCATGTCCCTTTAATAATTACACTCGTCTATTTTATCACTGAACTTTAAATAATTACAAGATAAAAAGAACTGTTTATATACCATGTTTTTAAATTTTCTGTTGAATCATATAAATTTGATAATTCTATGTATTAATAAATACTTTTTTTTAAAAAAAATTTTGAGGAATTATGCCATCAACTTGAAAGAAAATGAAGTTAATTGGAAGTTACTTTGCGATTAACTTTTCGTTCCCGTTTTTACCGATAGATGGCTGCAACAGTCTACAAAACAAAATTAACTGAAAATAAAAGAACGTTAGTTCAATTCTGCTTAAAGATGGCTAAAAGTATAAAAATAATGCATTGTCATCGTGTTCTGAGCTATTCTAAACGTTTCAAACGTCTACCTAGTCTGGAAGTTAGTTAAAAATCGATTGCTAGATTTGTACTAGACAAACACACACACAAACAAACAAGAAAGCGGGTTAATAAAAACATGGAAAAAATTATACACACATCTGCCATGAGTAGGATGTATGCAAATGAAAAGTAATTTGCATATTTTGCAGTATTTCAACTTTAATTTCTTATTTTCTTATTTTATAAGCTTCCTTTCTTTATATGTAAGAATAGGTGTACATTGCAAATTATATGACATAATTTATCATAATTTATTTTTACGTTAGTAAAACCTTAGTGGTTATGTTATTTTTGTATAAATAATAACAATAAGACAGCAATGCAAAAATATTTCTTCTTAAAATATCAACGCTATTGTTTTCCTTTCCTGCTCCAGTTTATTGCACTATGGTCCGAATTTTTTTTTCTATTTTGCTCTGCTGAAATTTTGGTTTACAATGTTTTTATTTTAATCATAACAAAAGAGAAATTTTGGAAACATTGTATTACGCTTGATTGCTTTAAACGAATAGTTTAGTAAGAAATTCATATCTACGTATTTGGAACTTCTATTTTTAATAAAACATTTTGGAAATTGTTTAAGTTTTTGAAACGGAATTAAGATGTTTCATAAAATGACTTAATCTCAGAGAATAGGGTGCTTATCAGAGTTTTAAAACTACAAAAATTATTTCAATACTTAAATTTTTTGTTTCATTGTAACAAATATATAATGTTAACTGAGTGTTGAGTAACGTATTTGCTGAAAGTGAAAATCAGTAATGACTTTGAACAAAAAACGTTTCTTTAAATGACATTAATTAAAAATTTTAGAGGAATAATTCCGTGCTCATATGGCAAAATGTTATAAGTAACTTTTCTTGAAAAAAATTGAGCTTTTCACATTCTTGAATCTCGTTCGCCGATATTTTCTGTTTGCTGGAACTACTCTAAGTAATAGCCAACTATTTTTCTGAAACACTGGTACCACGTTTGCTCATGGGAAACAAATTACTGATTTTTAATGACATCTTGAATCTTAGAATCGCTGTCACGTAAATTTTAAAAAAAAGTGACTGACTACATTTTGCCATTTGAGCACAGAATTTATAGCAAAACACTTTCGCGGGTTATATCTGTGGCGATGTTGATATGTCCGAAAAATTTAATTTTATGTTTTAAGTCGATATGTCACATTTGGTTCTTTAATGGTGCAAAAGCTGGTAGTGGAATTATGATAGAATACTAAGTTATTCGTATTGGCAAATTCTGTTATGTATAAATGAGGTAATACTTGGTCCCTAATTGAATATTTTAATTCCTCATTGAAAAGTTTCATTGAAGACAAGCCATACGCTTGAGGTTGAATATGAGTATTAAATGAAGAATATTTGGATTGAAACACTTAATTGAGCGATTTTTTTATTCACAACAAAAGTTACTTTTTTAATTTGCCGAAAACATGACATATCGACATTTGCCATATTGCCAAAGATATAGCGAAACCGATAAATGAGCATTTTTATGTTCCTCCTCTACTCTTTCTTGAACTTTTTTTTTCTAATGCAGAGCACTGTGTCGTGAGACATTCGCCTTTTGTAATTTACCTCTATTTGATGGCTGAAATATTATGGGATATGCTTATTATGGGAGCGCCATATAAGTGAGCCAGCATTGCTGCCTATGAGGGGGACGACACGGAAACGATCATGCCTTATTCGGGATTTGAACCCAAGTCCACTAGGTGACATCTCAAAACGCTGACCACTACACCAAATGGGCGGCATATTCTTGGAATAAAACGTAGAAAACAATTAAATATTTATACAGTCCCTAATAAATACAAATACTATGAAATCTTATAGAGAAATTAAAATATCAATAATTGGTTGTATGAAAAATAACGAATGTACATATTAATTTAAAACTATGAAAATAATGTATTTTTAATTCAGGTATAAATATAAGTTAAATGCAAAATGTATAATTAACAGGAATTATAAAATCATGCCTTCAAGTGATTGATGATGTGAATGATTAATCAATACATTTTAAGGTTCAGGAAAAAATAATCCTGAATATGTTATAATTTAATATATTTCGCAAGGAACTGCTAAATGTAGTATGCCATCCCCAATATAATGTCTTTAAAGCTTTAGTTTTAACAAAAAATTTATGATAGTGATCGTTTCTTCACCAATGATGAATATCTTTTTAAAGTCTTGGTTTTCATAGCTTTAAAATCCAGTTTTGCAATATTAGAACTATGCAGATATGCAGAATAGAGTGGGACTAGAGTGTAACTGCTTCAAAGTTAAGATAAGGATTCATTTTAAAATGCCCCGAGAGAAAATACTGTTATTAATAAAAGACAGGGAAAAATCATTTGTCGAGAGTTTATCATCTGCTGTTGGTACAAACGTAAAGGTATAGTCGAACTGGAAAAAAAAAAGAGAAAGATTGGGGTCTGTAGTCACCGAAATTCTACTTTTTTAGAAATAAATACAAAGGATTTCGAATTTAGCATACGCATTAAGGTTTTTTGTCATATTTTTCTTTTAGTGAAAAAAATTGCATTTATCATTTAAAACGAGTGCAGTGAGAGATGAAGAAAGAAAGAACCTTTGTGTCTTTTGTTGCGCCAGTTTTTACGCTGATTCATTATTATTTAAAACGTACTATATAAAGTGAATTTGCGAAAATTATTTTTGAATAATTTTAATCAGACGATTAAAATTTATCTTTTATTTGTCCGATGCAAGTGGAAAGTGATGAAGATAGCGTAAAAGTCTTCTTCCATCACGATAAATTTAAATTTTTGTTCCACCATTTGCTTTTCAGCCCCAAAACGATAGTGCAGTTCAAATAATATTGATTAAAACACTGTGAAACAAAATAGAAATGAAAATGATAAAATCATTATTGTCATTGTAAAAGGATCAAATGAATTTGCTAGTTTTAAACAATTTGATATCAGAAACTTCTCACGGTAAAGGTGTTTACCCACTGCAAATTTCAAATGTACTCTGGAAACAGTGTTTCTCATGGTTTCATTATACTACGTCTTTCATTGTCAGTATAACTTCACACAAGTATATTACGGCACATAAATATGAGAAGTATATACTTTTGAAGAAAAAAAAATTACATTATAAAAAGAACTTTTTATATACATGTTTTTAAATTTTCTGTTGAATCATATAAACTGGACAATTCTGTGTATTAATAAATACATTTAAAAACATTTTTTGATGAATTATCATACCAACTTGAAAGAAAAAGAAGTTAATTGGAAGTTAACTTGCGTTTAACTTTTCGTTCCCGTCCCGGCCCACAGATGGCTGCATCAGTCTACAAAACAAAATTAACGTAAAATGAATTCGAATTCTGCTTAAAGATGGCTAAAAGCATTAAAATAATGTATTTTCATTGTGTTCTGATCTATTCTAAAAGATTCAAATGTCTAACTAGTCAGGAAGTTAGTTAAAAATCGTATGCAAAATTTGTACTGGGCAAACACACACACAAACAAACAAGTTAATAAAAACATGGTAATGAAGCAATTGGGGTTACTCTTAAGCCCCTACTAGACCACAACAATTTGTGCAACACAACAGTATTGATCCAGAAACAATACTGCTCCCAGAAATTGAAACATATTCCTCAAACGAAGAGAAAGAAGCAAACACTACCTCATGCGTGACAACTACGACATTATGATCAAACTTCTCTGATCTCTCTACAGACTGAATTCGAAACCCTATGTGTTATGTTGCGCGGATTTTTCTAGTGTGAAAGGAGCTTTACAGAGATCAGGAGTATATCAATCAGACCACATCAAGCGACTTTTATAGTCGCTCTATAAGTTAGCCTCTATCTAACCTTCCGACTAGAATGCATTCATCCCTATCAGGAATGTGGGTTTTCAGCTAAATTATACAATACTAGCTGAAAACCCGCGCTTCGCTAAGGAGTACATTCAAATTAAATACAACGGTCAACGTATGCAATTTATGCCAAAAAATAAATATATATATTTATAATAAATGCGACGATCAATGTATACAATTGATGTAAAATATATATCCATCTATATATATATATATATATATTTATAAGAAAAATCGTAAGGGATATGCATTTTTTTCGATAATATCCAATCGTCTGCTGCATTAGAAAGAGAAAAAAATATTTGTTTTGTCTATTTAGTTGTTACGCACGTGACGATAAATTTATTGAAAGTTCCAGAAAAAGAAATCACGTGATCGGCATTTAATAAATTAAATTCTAAAAATGAATCTTTAAAAATTCACCAAAACTCAGGAAATGGAGGTAAAAATTCGAAAAAAATTTCATTTTGAAGGAATTTTTATGATCTTTCTCGTGATATAAATTTTATAACCCTCAATGTATTATTTTAAATGCAAACGTAAAAAAGTTTAAAAGACAGCTTAAAAATTTAATTTAAAAAATCTAAGAAAATTTTTTGAAAAATCTTTCTTAGTGCACCTCTACACTATTAGAAGAATCGCCATGCAAACTTTCAGCCCTTTAGGTCCAGCGGTTTGGTCTGTGCGTTGTATGTCAGTCAGTCAGTCAGTCAGTGAATGAATGAGTCAGTTACGGAACTGATTTATATATATAGATTAAGACCCAACATAATAATATTTTTTTTATCCCTGTTTTCAGGGTATTTTAACCAAAAAGGGAATTAAAATAGAAAGAGAGCAGGGGTATATGTGAATAAACTTCTTAATAACGGAAAAAAATAAACTTTATCAGTGGTACCACCTTTGTTAGCTCTTCCAGGGATTTCAGGATATCTGTAGCTTAAAAAAAATTTAACTGTTAAAAATAACTAAAAAAAAAATAAAAGACAAGATACTTTTGACAACTAAAATTACTTTCACTGATCTTTTAAATGCCTTGTAGATGAAAAGGATAAAAAATATAAATAAAGGGTTAACATCTGTGATAAGTAGAGAAAATTTGGCGTAATTCTTTGAAGAATAGGGCTTAGTCTAAAATATTAAATAAGATCATAACTTTAAGGGAAATAAAAAAAGTTTTAGAAATGATCCTCCCCCAAAAAAATATATAAAAATTAAGGGAAAAAAAGGAAAGAGTTCAGAAATTCTTCAAGACTTAAAGAGAAAAATTTCCTCTTTGTCAAATAAGGGAGCGAGATTTCTAGGAAAATTGCTTTTATAATAGACTTTAGATGAATAAGAGGCACGTTTACGCAATGTGCATTTGAATTATTTGATAAAATAGTCAACTTTTATTAAAAAATATTGTTTTTAAATTGTTCTAGATTATTTGTGGACTTTTTTTTTCTAAAATTATTAAAAGTTACAATTTTCTTTTGTATTTCATTGTTTTAACTTATGTGGCAGAAATGGTAAAGAAAAAATAATTTATTTCTGTAATAAAAGATTTTATAATACTTTGCACAGAGTTCTTGTACTTTTCATCTATAATATGATACTGCTATGCTAATGGTCTAATTTGAGTTCGTTATCAAATTATCTATAAAATAAATTATACTCCTGGGAAAGTATCACTACTGAGATGTAAATTAAATTTTAAGCCTATTGAAAATATTTGACAGTAGTTACATAAATATTTCAAGACCAATCAAAAAAAAAATTAAATGCATTCTGCCTAAAAATTTTAACAAGTTCTCAGTTATAGCATTACTATTTCCTATTCTCCAATTATTTTTAAATAAATTATATATATGTTAAAGTTAGATTGAACCCCATGTAGCAAAAAGAGTCATCATTAGTCATCTAATGTCAGCCAAGGCATTTGTTAAATTCTACGGGAAAACTTCTGTAATATACATTCTTAGATATTTAGGATGGTGAGTCTAAAACATCACAGTAGACCTCTGGATGAGATTTTTTATGCGACTACGAATAGTTGGAGTAAAATTTCTCTACTCAAAAAAATTTTGTGATATCAAAGATATCAGAACAAGTGATATCAGGGCCACTTAAATAAATGACATTTATGTACCTATCTACCAGCTAAACCTGCAAGAAACATTAGCCAGGTAACAGGAAAGATCATTGCTTTTTGTGAAGACTACTTATTATTAAAAAAGAGATTTTGATTAAACAAAAAAAGTCATACACGATTGAAACTTAGTGAGAGATTTTTTGTAAGAAAGGAGGTTTTGTAGAATAGCTACTCTCGAGTTTTAGTTGTGAGCTGATTCATTAAGCTGGTTTAGTGGTATTTTGGTCTGTTTGATACCGCACGAAATCAAAAGAATAATCTCTATTTCCCCAAAAGAATAATCTCTGACATTGGAAGCCTCATATCAGTGCAATTAATACAAAAACTCGTAAACGAAAGTTTAGAGACTTCGATCTAGGACATGTGATATATGTTTGTGATATTTCAAGCATGTAACAATAAAATCTATCCATTATAGTGATATTATGAGGAAGCAGAAATATATTAGAAGTACAGTAGCACAATCGGGATTAGGTGAACTACATCTACTAACCGAGAGAATAATTTGAGATGACTCAGCATGGTACCAAATAAAAATCACACATGCTCTTCGAAAAAAAAATATAATCATACATTCAAAACACATCAAGATGGGACGTTAGCTCATTGAGTATCAGACAGCAGCTCAGTGCATTAGATTTCTTTGAATTAGTAGCTATCCAGAAGCCAAGCATCGCCAAGATCAGTATCAAAGCTTTTCGTAAAGTAACTTCTCAGATACCGCAAAGTGGCTACGGAAATAACGAATCGCGTTACATCATCTGTCACATTTCGATGGAAAAGTTTTAATCTGGTAAAATTAGGTAAGCGCGTCTTACCCGCTTTACTGTGCCGACAGCTAAAGTTGGCGAAAATGGTAAAATGCTGTATGAATTTTTTCACGATATTCTTAGGGCAACTTAGTTAGATTACTGAAAACACTAACATTAAGGCCTATATATCGACAATTCTTCCTAATGCTCCACTATAGCAACATAATAAGGGGCCTTTAATTTTATAGCAGGATAATTGAGCTATACATGAATTAACCTTTCAGCGGGCTCGCCAGTGTACAAAGTGCAACATTTTCGTAATTTTGAATGGTTTGTTTTCGCATGTAGGGTTTGAACGTTCTAAGCATTTTCAATTTATAGCTACACCCTTTCTAATACAGGTCTAATTTTCTTACCCTTGTACATTCCTTCCCATTCACTGCTAGTCGGGATTTAACCATGGTAAATCAGCGATAATACTGGATTACAGTACGACAAAAGCAGGAGTTGACGTAGTCGATCAAATGTGCAGCTATTACACGGTATCCTGCATATCACGAAGAGGGACAATCTCATTTTTTTTTTAGGTTTTTGGACGTAATAGGAACCCATTCGCAAGTTCTCCTTAGATCCAATAAACCGGACAGTTTTGAATTAAGGCGATTGTATCCGCATTTTTTGGTTTTTAATTATAAATATATCTCAGTATTATCAACATTTTTTTATCTTGTCATAAACGTAAAATTATTATTTTCAGTTTGAAATAAAAGTTTACTACAAAAAGAATGATCAAAGTTGAAAGAGACGTTGCACTTTGTGCCACGCGCGCCTGCTAATGTTCCAAAATTTGGCTCGCCCGCTGAAGGGTTAACACTTTAAGGGGCAACAACCTCCAGTGTATGCACGGTGCAGATTTTTGTCCCGATTTTTTAACTCAAAGAACCTTGAAATATTTTCCAATTAAAGATTGCAAAATGTTTTTACTTCTTTAAACTGATAACAGATGGTAGTACTAACCATTTTTCTGCTCATTTAACTGGAAAACATTGAATGCAAGTGAAAACAAAAGACTAGATTAAGGCGTTTGCACTGTGCAAATGGCGCCCCTAAGAGGGTTAAGGGAATGCTAAAAAATATATTTTTTTAGGAGATTCAGTCACGTGCAAAGATTTAAAGAAAGCAATAGAAAGATGTCCATTAAAATGTGCAAAAAATGGTTAACTGATAACTAAGTAATGCTAGTAGTAAACACACCCGGACAAAAATAAGGAATTTTTTTTTTTGAAAACAAAGACAAAGATTAAGCACTAGATCAAAAGACGAAAATTTTAGAGCCACAAAAAGTAGGACAGAGCAGAGAAAGCTTTCGGCTATGATTTTAACCACTGCTCGACAAAAGAATAGAAATATTTTCAAAAGAAGTACATCGAGTCAAAAGATAGGAAAATATAATGGTTGAAACTGGGTCCTAATTTTGTTTAAAAAGGGGAAAAACTTGAATAACGACGAAATGAAAAGTTTGGTGCTTTATTCGAGTAGTTTGCGTAGCGGACAATCCTTTAAACCAAATTATTATTCAGAAATTTCGTGAAAACTTATAAATTAGGTATATTAAAAAAAACGCTCTTGCAATTAGTTAAAATTATAGTTGATGACTTTTCTAAAAACTTCCGTCAACTCTCTAGGTGAATGTTTCGGAGAAAAAGGAAACTTCATGCAAATGAGATTTGTAAACTGAAAATTTTATTACCATGGATTTAGGACGAAATCTTCGTCACTGATGATATTTGATTCAAATCCCGAGAGAATTTCACTTCCCATTTCCATGTAGGAATCAACACTAAGCGTGAAATAAGCTTATGATACATCAAATGCTAGAATAATATGCAAAAACTAGTCTGCAGTTAAACTAATATATATATATATATATATATATATTAAATATGAATAAGCTATTGAAAGTAACTGGCAATCGTAACAAACAGTATAAAGAGTTATAAATAATTTAGTAACATATATATGTGCTACTGCAGTTTTAATTGATGACCCCGCCGCGTTTGAAAACAATGTCAATATCTTTTAATAGATTATATAAGCCAAAGTATTATTACTTTATATTTATTCCATTGTGTATCGCAGGAAAAGTAATTGGGAAATTTCAAAATTGACTTTTCCAGAATGGAAACATCATTTAATATTTAGGGAATGCTTGCAATCCGTTTTGCGTATTATTCTTTAAATAAAACAGTTAAACTCAAAATCAGTGTTAATAAATTTAAAAATATATATAAGAGCTTAAAATTTTATAAGCATTAAAAGAATTAAAGAAACATTTATATTATTTAATCTATTTTCAAATATATTATTTTACCTTTTCAGAAGTAAATTCCAATTTATCCCCAGATTAAATTCTGTATATATATATATATATATATATATATATATATATATATATATATATATACATATATAAATATCATGAATCGTCTTCTATATAATTTTTCTGAAAAATATTCCATTATTCTATATAAAAGATGACAGCATGTTAATATTTTCAAAAACCATGGTAAGTATATTTGTTTTGGATTTACACAAATAGGCGCTTACTAAAACATCTAAAATCCCAGAAATTTTAAATTTGCCCATAAACTAAACCCTTACATAAGCTTTTCCGAGGAAAAGTATTAAAATATCGAATTATGAGTATTGCAGTAGTATTGCAGATAAAGTAAGCCACGTAACTGCAGCAGAGTTATTACGCCTATTGACTTCTATCTTCTAAGAAACGAAAGAACCTGATTTAAATTATCAAAATCTCATTTTTCCAAAAAAATTTTTAAATTTTTATATAATTGATGACATAATGGTAGAATTCGCAAAAACCATTATAAGCTTTTATTATATTTTTTGTAGATTGGTGATAACATTAGATAGAAAAAATTCATTTCCATCGCGCATTAAAATTTCTAAATGCAAACGTTGTTTATACACTCATATCTTTCTACTGTTCCGCTTTCTAAACCATCTGAAATCTTCGAAATTTGAAGTTTATCCTAAAAGTATACTTTAACATAACCTTTTTAAACGAAAGGTATTAAAATATCGAATTGTGAAAATAATATTGAGGATAAAGTAAGCAATGTATCTGCAGCAGAGTTATTATACCGATTGACCTATATTTCCTAGAAAAAAAAATTGTCCTCGCCAAAACCATGAATCCCATGAGATGATGCTTTTTGTTTCCTTTCTTCTTCTGTAACGGTTTGACACGTGCTCCATTACGTGCCTAATGAACCTACCATTCCAAAAACTCACTAAGAAACGAGAGAAGACAAAAAGGGAGGTGCAAAAAACTTGATAAGATTTAAACTTCATACAATAAACTTATAGAACAACGGCTGAGAAAAATTCAGAACAAGCGTTGCGATGAAATACATAAATTTATTTTTTTTTAAAATACCTTTCGGATATTAACGAAACTGAAATTTTATTTTATAAGCTTTGATTGGTGAGATTATTCGTGCTTGCAGCCTGGTGCTGTTGAGCCTCTAAAACCTACGAAAAAAGGATATAAATGCATTTTTTGCTTCAAGGTGTTAATAAAGTAATAACACCGGCTACGCAAATATAAGGGGGGAAATACGTATGGGTGAAATACGTATTTTTAATGTCGTTTGGAGATTTTTCTAAAATTAACCTTACTTGAAGCCTCACTTTAAAAATCCGGCCTATACTAATATTATTTTATTAACAGCTTCATTTTGTAAAGCACATGGAATAAAGTTTGATCCAAAAATATCCTTTTTGTTCCGGGATAATAAATGCTTGATGAAAAAATTGTTTTTTGTAATTTGTAATATATTCAGTGGGGTGGGGGTATATGTTTATATTCTGTAGGTCAACATTATGATGTCTGAAAATTTACTTTAGTAGAAATAATAAGCATGAGTTAAAAATAAAACTGAAAGAAAATATATATTCACGAATAGAAAATAATTAAATTCAACTCCGACTAAACTTTGGACCTTATTTTTTTTTACTGTAATTCAGTGTGCCACAGGTAAAAGACACTAAGTCACAATCATTAAATTTTACAGGAGAGGTCAATGAAATTCATTTAGTTCTTTTTACTTCGATACAACGATAGGACATGCTGCCATTCTCAAATGGCAAGGTCTCTTGTATATAAATATTCTAGTTAGAGCTTTTCATCACTGAAATTAGTGCAAAAAATATAAAAGAATTCAGTTAAACTGTCTACTTTTTGAAAATGGCCATTGTGTCTTTTACCTCCGGCATATATATGTTTTGGTAAACTTCCTTCCAGAGGAGTGAAGATTTACAAGGAAAACTCACGCCAAGACTAATTTTTAATCTCCACCACCTTTTAAATTCTGAAACATTGCACGAGTTTGTCATTATGTGTTCCACCTGATATGATAGTTAGCACCATGAGCTTCCACATAAAGGGCTCAATTTGGAATCCCAACTAAGCCATAGACTTTTCATGTGTTGTTCCCTCAAAGTGAGGAATGTTAATTCACCAGTAGAAAGCTCCCAATAAACGAACACGTTTCTGCTTCACCATAATATCGTTAACAATAGATGGATTTAATCACAAAAATATCACAAACATATATCACTTGTTCGAATTCTCCAAGCTTTTCTATTAATTGTACTGGTATGAGGCTCTGAACTCCATTGTGTACTTTTGTAATCCTTTAAAGACGTCATCTGATGCGTAAGCATGAGTTAACTAACCTTCTATTGCATCTAAGAAACTTTCTACTTCACAATTTTAGAAACAGAGACTATTCTTCCGGACTTAATACGGAATCAACAGAAAAGTTTAGACGCAAATACTATTAAATCAACTTGTTTAATCAGGCTATAATGTTTCTATTTCTCGCGAATGTATTTCATCGGCAGCATAAATGGTAATAAAGTGATAAAACACTTAAATTAAATTTATATTTAACTTTGCTAGGTAGTAATAACAATTTATTTTAGAAGTCTGGTAATAATTAAAAGCTTTTCAAAGCACAGACGATATCTGACACTAAAATGCATCGCTTCCGTTGTCTTACTCAATTTTTGACCGTTAAGCACAAAGTTGATCGCACAGGATTACCCTCGCTATATGTGTATATGTCAGTAATTTCAAGTGGTTAAGATTAATGACTAAAACTTATATTTGTTTTGACAATAGGCTATCAGGAATAGTTACCCTTTTAGGCGATAAATTATTTCTGCATTTATAAATGTAAAGTGTCTTTCATGAGGTATAAAGTTTCCAAGTATGTTATTGTTTTTTTACAACATATAATGCTAATTTTGCTTGTGTAAATATCATAAAATACTGAATCAACTTTTCAAACGAATCTTCCAATTATTTTTTACCGTCTGCTTTATACCCATTGTAAGCAAATGTAAAACCCCGAATTAATTTATAACGTAATGGCACGCAGGGCAATTTATATTCCAACTTACGGTTCGTAAAACAGCATTTTATAAATATTCCAGGAATTTCACTTTAACGTTACGGCCAGAAATAAAATGAAATAGAAGATCTAAAAGTTCTTTCTGTAGTTTTAAAACAAGAGGCAGAAAGCCGGTAAGATTTATAAACAAAGCGTCCATATATACGCATCACGCTAAAAGTACATTAGTAGATAAAATATAAATTTTAGCTTTGACTTTGAATCCTTTTTTCGGCTATATATTTCAAACTTTTACATTTATCTCAGATATATCCTTATGGGCTTAAAAATGAAAAAGCATTTTTTAGCCCGGAATGACTTTCCAGAGTATATATACTCCGGAAAGAGTGTTCTTAGAACTCTCATTCTATTCTCAATATTTCAAAAATATTTTCCTCTAAAGTTTCCAGAATTTAATGACTCTATACCTGTAGAGTTATTTTGCCTCATACCCTTAGAAATGTAAAAAAACAAAAATGCTGGGCATAGAAATATATATAATGACTCCCTTAGGCTATTAAAATATAACGTCCTATAAGTTGTAGATATTTTTGATATTTATAATAATTGTACATATTTATAAAGTAGAAATAAAGAGATGGATACAGAAATTAATATATCGGGAGATATATACTAACTTCTACTGTACCACGATACACACACCAATTAACATTAGTCAGGCGCATTATTATAATCTTATACGGTTGTGCCTAGAATAAATTTCTGTTCGGAATGACAGGAAATATATAAATTGAGATATCTCTCTTACCATGCGTGTGAGGGCGAAATTTATTATACGCTAAAACCTGAACATAATAAAGACTACACTGCAGTGCTCAATTATGAAAGGAAATCCTCCTAAAGAATAGAAATATTTGATTCTTAATGATCAGTGGGGGTGTTTAGTTACTAGTTACTACTGATTTCTTTACTAAGACTCCTGACAGTCGAGAAATTCTTTCTCAGTCGAAAATAAAATTTCTCGACTGTCATAATTTGTATGACAGTAGAGAAATGACTTGTTGATTGGGAAAACAAATAAGAACTATGAGCAGGTATAAATAAATAATTATTCATATATATATATATATATATATATATATATATATATATATATATATATATATATATATATATATATATATATATATATATATATATATATATTTATATCTATATATACTCATGGACAAAAAAATTAGCGCACCAAGAAATAATTGTGGGATCGTAACGAAACTTGCAATGAAGGTACATGTCGGGGAGATATGCAAATGATTAGAAATGCAGCGTGATTGCGCATTACGTATAGCCGGTAGAGAGCGTTGAACATCGTACTCTGTGGAGTATAAAACAGGTAACCAAAGCTTGTTTGAGTGTGCTGAATCATTTACAATGGAAGAGCTGAGATAGACATGCCATTACGCCGTGTTCGAAGACAATATAAGCAGTTGTCGCAGTTTGAGAGGGGGAGAATCGTCCGGATGATGGAAGCGGGGTGGTCAGCTAGGCGAGTAGCTCGTCAATTAGGCCGCTCTGATTGTGTTGTGAGGAGGTGTTGGGACCAATAGACCCGAGAGATGTCATGTACACGAAGGCCAGGCTCAGGACGCCCTCGACAGACCAGTCGTCGAGAAGACCGCCACATCGTAAGAAATGCACACGCACAGCCAACTGCTTCATCGGCCGCCATCCAGGCAAAGGTAGCACCTTCACTAGGGGCCTCTGTGTCTTCTAGAACCATACGAAGGCGCCTGGCTGAAGGACAGTTGGTATCGTGGCGCCCATTACGTGTGCTGCCCTTGACGCCCACCCATCGACGCCTCCGTTTGGAGTTTTGCCGCGCACGAGGAAACTGGACTGCAGCGGAATGGAACCAGGTCGTCTTTAGCGACGAATCCAGATTCAATCTGGGCAGTGATGACAATCGTGTTCATGTGTGGAGAGCCCGTGGTGAACGCTTCAATCCTGCCTTTGCTGTACAGCGACACATCGCTCCCACAGCTGGTGTGATGGTATGGGGTGCCATTGCCTACAATACACGGTCACCCCTAGTATTGTTCCGTGGCACCATGAAAGCCCAGCGGTATGTTCATGAAATCCTGCAACCACATGTGTTACCACTTATGCAACGGCTCCCAGGAGCCATTTTTCAACAAGACAATGCTAGGCCTCATACGGCAAGGGTATAACAAGACTGTCGAAGCACTGTTACTACCCTTCCTTGGCCTGCCCGATCCCCAGATTTGTCTCCAATCGAGCATATCTGGGATCATTTGGGACGACGAGTTGGGCATCCCACGAGTTTGAACGAACTAGAGGCAAAGTTACAGCAAATATGGAACGAAATGTCTCAAGACATCATATAGAACTTGTATGATTCAATGCCCGATCGTATCGCATCGTGCATTCGCGCTAGAGGGGGTCCAACGAAATATTAACTCCTCCGTTCTTTTGCCTTTTTCTCTGAAATAAATTATCCTTTTTCGTCGATTTTCTTATCATTTACTTATATCAAAGTAGTCATTCCGTATGTAAAATTTCATTTCATTGTGACGACTCCTTCTTGGTGCGCTATTTTTTTGTCCATGAGTGTATATATGTATAATGTAAAAATGGATACATTTAAAATTACCTTATAGACTAGGGTTGGGAAGACTTTTCCAGGGTACGGACTACTGATTTTTTCAAGGTGTTGCGGTCCATCCAGTGGCGTAGGTGTGGTGAGCTAAAATAAACTCTACAATATTTATTATAACTTAATAATAAATACGGTACATGTACTTACCAATATATCTACAATAAAAAAACTTACTTATTGAAAACCACGTTTAAAGCAAAACGCAGGATACAAACATAATAATAATAATAATCTTAGGTCGTAGTAAAGGCGGTCGCCCCCAAATGACTTGGTGGTCCACCGGTAGATCGCGATCGACTTACTGCCCACCCCTGGTACAGACAATACAACGACAAGTGACGTCACGACAGTAATATCACTGCACTTGTCTTCTATTTGGTATAGAAAAGTTTTCAGTAAACAAGCACACACCTTTCGCCAACTATAATCAACATCATATCATATATGCTATCGTGTGAGCAATGCTTCCATCCAGCTGAAGCCCGCTAAATACCCCGGTTGAAATGTATTGTAGGATACCTCATTACATTCGAATCATGCTGCATTGTTAGAGAACACCTGGAACCATAGGCAGAACGAAGGGTTCAGAGCGAGATACTGCAATATGTACTACAAGGTGATGTTTGCAACATTCGTGAAATTTTTAATAATTTATGTCCAGTGGATGTGTCATTTGATTATGCCACAGAAAGATGGAATAGGATTTTTAAAGACAGTGGCTTAAAAGGAGTTTTATTTAAATGCATTTCAAGTGAAAAACAGAAACCTTTAAGGAGATGCAATGTCTACTGCATCAGGCGAGGAAGCTGTTTCTTATTCGTGATACAAACCGATTGTGTTGTTATTTCTAATGCTCCCTGGCAGGAAGTATTCCAGACCAGGCCCATATAGGCTAGAGGGTCAACGGGTGTGGCTCCTGGTTTTAAGGGGACCAGGGACCTTGAAACTAGAATTTTTTAATTTTCAATTTTTAACTCTATATACAAAATGAGAATAATTAATTTTCTTTTTTACTTCCTCAAAAACCCTTAGATATCAAAATTCGGAATTTTTTTCAAAATAATGACTGTTTCTCAAAATTTTTCAAAAATGCTAAGCTTATTCAAAATGCTCTGTGCGCATTCTATATTAATTAAAGACTTTAAATTTTTTATTATAAGTTTATAATATATATATATATATATATATATATATATAAATAGAAATGTGCATTGAATGTTTTTTTGTAGGAATCTAAAGTCTTAAATATTTTTTTTCTATTCTGCCTGTAATTTTTTTTGTTTTTTTAAACATTTTTACCTTATTTTATAGTCTATAAATTTGAAACATATTTGTGATTTCAAAGAATTATGCACAGTTTTGTGATAAACACTTCAGTAAACAAGTCTGAGAAATTTGGAAGATATCAGAAGAAAATTAATATGCATGGAGCATTTTGAAAAATTCTTGCATTTTTGAAGAATTTTTTGATAAACAGATCTAATTCATCCACAAAATACTTATTTGTGAATTCTAAGTATTTTCAATATAGTAGAAAAGAATATTAATTATACTCATGTGGTATATAGAGTAAAATATTGAAAATTAAAGAAGAACGATATTGAAGATCCCTTGTTCCCTTAATGACACCAAAAGGGTCGGAGTCCGATTTAGCCAGGCGCCACCTTAATTTTAACTTAACAATCCCAGAGGCGACATCTGGGGGGATCATACCCTCTCCCACCATCTCTGACCTCATAGAGGGACACAAACTGAATGTTAATCCTTTAACTTATAATATTTTAAAAAGCAACAAGCTAAATTTTATATGTGGGTGTTATTTTCATATTTCAAATCACAATTATTCATACAAACACTTTGAAATTCGCTGATTTTCTATAGTTTTATTAACTTTTTATTCCGAAGTTATACCTCTTGTGTGTGCTGTAACAAATAACAAAAGTTTTAACACGGAATCTCAAGAAACTTATAACTTTCGGGGAATTACTTTCCGCGAATTTCATAAGCATCTAGCACTCTGTGATTTCAAGCGAAAAACAATCTAAAACATTCACTTATAACTTAACTTATTGAAATTTATCGAACAACAAAATACTGGCTACCTAATACCCACCGGAAACAGAAAGCTAAGTATTAATCGGGGAAATTGACAATATAATCATTTAACAGCACTGCCTGGGGCTTCTTTGTTACCACTTTATGATGACTGCAGATCTGGGAAACCAATTGCCAAGGGAGCCAAAGTTAACGCCGTGAAAGTTTGCTTTAGGTCTTGAAAATTCATTACGCTGAGTATAAGAGCCGTCTTCTGCAACAAAATGTTACGAGTACCGCAAAACTTATTAAATGAAGCATGATAAACTTGAGTTGTTCCTTTTCGATTCGTGATTAGAGCTTAATCTAATTATTTTCCAAATCTTCAAAAGATTTCTCTTTTTGTGTGCGGGCCCGTTAGTAATGAGTAACGATTGTTAATGCATTTTTACGAATGGGTATTTTAATAAGGGAGGTAAATTATTTGCGGAACTTAAAATGTTAAGCAATTATTGTCTCTCCTTCCGAAATGTTGCAGTTTTGAAATAAAAGATAAATCTTAAAGATTTGCCTTAAGAGATGCCATTTTTAAAACGGAAACTAAGGATCAAAGTTTAAAAATTAAAATAGTTTTCCGTAACATACATGTGGAGAATTAAATTTCTTAAAGAAATGCGTCCATAATTATCATTTAACTTCAATTCTGAAATATCGATTACCCATTCTGCGGAGATAAAATACAAATAATACAATATTATTAAATAAAATACCATATAATTTTTAAAAATCTACAATACAATAAACAAAATACAATAAATGAAATAAAAATACAATAAAATACAATATAATTAATTATAATTAAATTAAAATACAATATAATTTTTAAAAATCTACAATACAATAAACAAAATACAATAAATTAAATAAAAATACAATAAAATACAATATAATTAATTATAATTAAATTAAAATACAATATAATAAACTGTCAAATAATTAAATAAATAATTAAATTGTAATTAAATTGTAAAATTCAAAATACAATATAATTAATTTGTAAAATATTT
Organism: Dolomedes plantarius; assembly: GCA_907164885.2. NCBI lineage: Eukaryota > Metazoa > Arthropoda > Arachnida > Araneae > Dolomedidae > Dolomedes > Dolomedes plantarius. The sequence continues at coordinate 14,788,426 of OU015496.1, forward strand.
GAATTAAATCAAATATTGATAGTTCATCATAATATCATAATAGAATATCATAATAAAAAATGAACGTTTACAGAGATAAAATGAGTATAAAATTATGCTCAGGCGCATATTAATTCACAAACATATATGGATAAAGTATCCCAGAAAATGGGTCTCCCGTTTTTAATATTCGAAAAGGGTGTTAAAAAAATGTTAAACTAGAACCTTAAGAAGTGTTATCCTTTGATGTATGCGTTTACTTAGTATTATTTTTGACCTAAATATTTTTTCGAAAAAGAAAATATTGAACATAAAAAATATTTTTTTTTCTATTAAACGGCGAGAAAATAATCCCACGAAAGTGTTTGAACATTATTAAAGCTGCAAATATATTCGCTTGCAATAAATTAAAAAATGTAAGTTCATGTTATTATGGGTATAAAACAATGGCCAGCACAAAAAGAACCGTGAGTCGAAATCATTTAATAAAATGTCCTAAGGATTTTTTCTTCGGCGTTTTATACTTAGAAAAGGGTACAATATTAATACTGGTTATTTAATTCTCAGAAATGAAACTTAACATTCGAAAACAAAATATTTTATCAAAAAGTCAACTGAAGTTAGTAATACAAGATGAATGGAGCAAATATTAAACAAAATATTAAAAATGGCTCGTCTAATAGCAATCCAGCCATTATGTTAAAAGTGTTTATTTTCGGACAGTAAATGTGCAATAATATTTATGACTGTTTTTTTAACCCTAAAGAAAATTCTACAGCAAATATACAATTTATTCGGTATTCTTTTAATGAAAGCGGACAAAGTCTGATTAAAGAATAAAACTGGATATGTTAGAAAAAAAAAGTTTCTATTTTTTTCTGTCATTTTCGTGTAATAAGAGTCTAAATCTAGAACTGTCTAGTATCTTAAGGGAGGAACTGAACAAATAGTATTAGCATATATGGTTATATGTAATAGATATATTTAAAACCTTTTGGATGTTAACTAGAGTGTGTTACCTTACATATCTTTTACAGTTATAGCTTAGTATTTTCGTAATACTCGAAAAGAAAAGTATTTAGTTTCTAACACATAAAAAGTAATTATAACAGCCTCTAAATCACTAAATAACAACATCCCTTTTTATGAGGAACTGAGCGAGTAGAATTGCCATATATGGTTATCTGTAACAGATGTGCTTAAGAACTTTAGAATGTTAACTACATTGTGTTACCTTACATGTCTTTTACAGTTATATTCTAGTGTTTTCATAATGCTCCAAAGGAAAATTATTTACATTCTAACACATGAAAAGGCAATAATTAGAACCTAGAAATCACTAAATCACAACATCCCTTTTTATGAGGAACTGAGCGAATAGAATTACCATATATGGTTATCTGTAACAGATGTGTTTAAGAACTTTAGGATGTTAATTACAATGTGTTACCTTGCATGCCTCTTACAGTTATATCCCCATGTTTTCATAATGCTCCATACGAAAAGCATTTACATTCTAACACACGAAAAGGCAATAATAACAGCCTCTAAATCATTAAATCACAACATCCTTTTTTTATGAGGAACTAAGCGAGTAGAATTAGCATACATTATTATCTGTAACAGATATTTTTCAACAATTAATAATGTTAACTAGCATTTTTTTTACATAAAGTTAGCAGTAAAAATTGTTTAGTATATAACACGCGAAAAGATAATAGTAACAGGCTCTAAGTTACTAAATCACAACTTTCCGTGCACTTTTTAGACTGCAGTTTTTACCCACTGTCTATCAAACAATGTGATAAGAAAAGCTCTAAAGAATTGCACTCTAGAATATTGAAACTTAAAGCTAATTTATGCTACAAATGCAAGGGAATCTCTTTGATTTAATGAGGACTTTTAAAAGGGGAAAAAATACAATGCAGCAAACATTTGCATATCTAGATAAAACAAGGAATGCGTTTTATTTTTAACTCCTCCACTTCAATTGCATAAATTAACGAAGTACATTGTAGTTTAAAATTAAAACCCTCGTTTCTTCTGAAAGTAAGATTTCCGTGTTACGGAAGGGGTTTTGCATAATGTTGAATCCTGAATACGATTTACTTTGCATTCCGCGCAAGTAGAGGTAATCGTTCGAAAGATAATAAACTGAAGTTGAAACAAATTCATTATTTTTATTTGATACTCTAGAATAATGCAAAAAAATCTTTTTTAATCATTAGGAGTAAACTAAATAATATTAAAAAGGACTGCATGAGAATAATGTTTAACTTTCAGATTTCGTTCAGCAAAGGACTTAACAGAGTCACAAAATATTTCAAAAATTCAGTTAAATCATCCATCATCCACATTAAAACTAGCAAGGTGCGGGCCTGAAGTCTACGATTTTGCATAATATTTTGTTGAAGGAAAATAAAAATAGAGTTGTAACTTTAGCGAAGTCATTCACAAACTGCATTAGCTTATGAAAATGCATAAAGATAAGAAGTCGTCTCTTTATTAAAGTTAAACACAGCACCAATCTCTTACATTTTATTGTTACTTTTTATTCGAAAAATAAAACTCGATGTATTGCATTTACTTGTTATTATAATGGTGCAAATCTATATAATAAATATAATATGTAAGAAATATAACTTAGAGAGTGAAATATTTAGAGTCTATTTAAACAGATTTCCTCAAAATGTACTTTTAGCCCTATCCTATAAAATAAAATAGAAAAAAATCCGTAAAATAATTTTTAATAACCTCAAAGGTTTTGAAATATGAGCAAAAATATGCAGTGCGAAGATTACAAAATTAAATGAATTGGAAAATTTTTGATGTTATTTGTTTAACAGTTGAAAAGTGCAATTATTTCTATAGAAATGAATGTCGTCTTGCCTAAATGATATTGGAAAAGCTTGCGATAAACATTTATTATCATTTGTATTGAAAAACATTATCAAAGCTGGTATAATTCATGCATGGTCCTATTAAAAGAGAACCCGTTGCCCCTTACCTCGTTTTAGCAAACTAACTTCAATATAAACATATGACAAAATTATATATGTAGGAAAAATTCATTTTTTTTCTCAACAATATCCCAAAATACTGTGTTTCCACCAGATGACTACTAAAGTTATTCGTTTCATACCAGCATACCGCTTATTAATCATCGTCTTTTTTTTTTGAGGTTGCATAAGAATTTTTATTTACGGATACTTGTCATAACAGTTGAAAAATGGAATGCCTCCTTGATCAAGTTAATTAAAATGTCACTGACGAATGAAAATGCATTTCTGAAAGCAACATCAAACGTTAAAAACAAAAGAACAGTCTGTGTTATTATTAATGTAATGTTTTTGCCCATTGTACTAAAATTTGCTTTCCGTCTATCTGTGTTCCAAGTAAAATATATCTCTGTAATTCTTGAATACTTTGTAACAGTTTTGGTATTATATAAAATGAGTATGGCAGTTAACTTAAAAAAATTATCCAAATATAGACACTTTACAATTATGCTTTGTATGACTACAGTTAATTTAAGATTTTAAACTGTGCCAGTTTTGCGAATAATTATAATCCACTATCTATTACTGGTCCTTGCACTCATCCTGATAATCTTGGATGGCAAACAAAACTGCCCTGATAGAAAACAATTCTCGTGTCACGTGCAAATGTCGTGTGAATTAGGAAGTTCTGTTCTGTATAGTGTGTTAGAATTCCTATAAACAAGACTGCATGTTCCTTTCATTTATTCAGAAGACACAACATGATCACTGTGTCATCAAAAGTTTTCATTTTCAAGGGGTGTAACGCATCACGCAGAGGTATCATCTTATATACAACTAGCTGAAAACCTGCACTTCGCTACGGAGTACATTCAAATTAAAAACAACGGCAATTAATACCAAATATATGTAGAAATATATTTATTATAAAAACAACGATCAATGTATGCAACTGATGTAAAAAAACGAAAAAATATATTTATAAAAAATTGTAACGGATATTTTTATAGACAAAATAATGTAGAAGAAAATATTCAAATAGAACATACTAAAAAATATAGTACAGTTAATATAGTACAGTTTGAGGAACATTTCTTTTACTGTATTTTAATATTTTTTTGGATAATGTCCAATCGTCTGCCTCATTAGCAAGAAAAAAAATTGTCTACTTAGTCTTTATGCGCGTGACGATAAATTTATTTAAAGTACGAGAAAAAGAAATCACGTAATCAGCATTTAATAAATTAAATTCTAAAAATCAATCTTTAAAAATTTCCCAAAATTCAGAAAAGGGAGATAAAGATTCGAAAAAGATTTCATTTTAAAGAAATTTATATGATCTTTCTTGTGATATAAATTTTATAACCCTCAAATTATTATTTTAAATGCAAACTTAAAACAAGTTACAAAAACAACTTAAAAATTTAATTTTAAAAAATCTGCGAAGAATATTTCAAAAATCTTTCTTAGTGCACCCCTACACATTAAGAAGAATCACCATGCAATATTTCAGCCCTTTAGGTCCAGCGGTTAGGTCTGTGCGTTGTATGTCAGTCAGTCAATCAGTCAGTAAATCAGTCAGTCAGTGAGTCAGTCAATTACGGAACTGTTATGTATATATAGATAGATAAAACAGAAACGGGAAATGGGTCGTGTCTGTATGTGTGAGTCACAAAATCTCAAGAACCATGAGCCCTACCTTGATGAAATTTACACGGTTTAATGTTCTTGGAAAATCAGAATGAATGTGACTATTTTCATCCCGCTACGACGTTCCATTTCCGAATTATATTAAAAATGACATTGAAACATAGCAGACGATTTAATTTTGAGAAATAATTACAATCATGAAATACGTGTATATTCTAATTAAGAAAGTCTGAAAATGGCATTGAAACGAAGCAGACGATTTAGTTTTGAGAAAGAATTCCAAGCATGAAATATGCGTATATACTTTTTCTATAATAATTATCAGATTTGCTGTGTTTTAATATTGAATGTGTTCTCAAGCCATTCAAACATTATTGATTCTTTTTCTATAATAATAAATCCATTCAAATATTATTGGTTCTTTTTCTATAATAATAAATCCATTCAAAAATAATTGATTAGCTGTAAATTAATGCTTTAAAATGCCCCAAAAGAAGAGAGCACTGGGCTGTATCTGACAGAAGAATGTCTTTCTCATGGTCAGCTATATGTGGGAGTGTCTAGAGTTCCAGAGCAAGGAATCAATCAGAATTATACATTGTCACAAATGATAAAAAAAAGAAACAAAAAATGTTGTGTACTGGCAAGTATTAAAATAACAACAAATTAATAAATGAATTTTTTCATTACTGAAAAAATTAAATTAATTTGTTGAAGTGTTGTTATAACTTTAGAACATCATAACATGAGGCTAATTATTAAAAAAAATAACAGAAACTGAATCCCGAGTGAAACCGGGTAATAAATCTATTTATACTATAAAGTGTCGACCCCCCCCAGAAAAAAAAAACATAAAGAGTTTTAGTGTTTGTAGTTTAAGTAGCACACTGTATATTGCATACGATATTTATTACAAAACTGATGTGCTTGATTTTCTTTTCTTAGATTATCAAGATAATCTGGAAATCTGAAATTTTTTTCAACCCGGTTTTATTATGTATAAGAAAAGCAAAACGCTGAATTACCCCTGATTATAGCCGAAAGCATCCGTTTACTGATAACACATAAGAAATACTTTGTTAGGCATTGTTTTCATTTTTTACCTTGGAATATTGACATATATCTCTCTCCTTTACATTTCCTGTAAAGCAGCTTTTATCCAAACGGTATATTGTACGTGAACAAAACAAACTTGAAGTAAAAAAATCATAATACAGAGCTTTTAAATCAATATGTGTCAGGGCAAACACGCAAATTATACATTAAATGGCGAAGGATAGACAAAACTTTTGACTTTAACCCATTTTTTTCAACTGAAGAGTTATCTCCTTCACTTATCAGAAAATATCCCTTTAAAGCTTTAGTAAATAGGCTTTTTCAGTTGAAAAATCTCTTTAAAGTACGTATTTTCTAAAAACTTTCAACGAACTTTTATTCTAAGATACGGCGAATGAAATATATTTCCTTGTAAATTTTAAGATAACTGTTTCTTTTGAAGTATTTTTTTACATACTTTTGTGAATTGAAGGTAAGATGCAAGGTTTATCTATCTGTTTAAATATAATTTTCGACGTATCTTTCGAGAGGAAATTAGTGTGTGTTCTTTTTCTGTATCATTAGCAAATATATTTCCGTGCGTTATTGTTTCATTATAGAGAAAATGCAATGTTTTTTTTCTATGGAATAGCATCCAGATTCTTCAGTATATTCCACATATCATTTTCTATATTTTAACAGAAGTAAGGTATATTTGAAATATAAATTATAATAGGTATTATTTAATAGACTCGACAGATTTTAAACTAATGGAATAACACTTTTACGTGACATCAGAAAGTTTCATTGCAAGTAATCTGATAAAAAAATTTCAAAAACAGATTTTTCAACTAAGTTTTTAAGATGAGAGTAAATACATCATTTCGCAAATCATTGAGCAATAAAAATCGAAGCAGTCCTTATTTGAATTGATCTCAGTTACAGTTTAATACTGCTTCTTCTTACTCTTTTATACGCGTTAGGAATGCGACATCGACAACAAAACATCGATGTTTTGAAACATCATATTCAATATTAAAACATCGATAGTAATAAAACATCCCCAAAACCATCGATGTTTTTAAACATCGATGTTTATCGGCTCTGGCGTTTCATTTAACTGTGACCACAAGTGCCTATAAAACTACAGTTTACTGTATGTAGTTCGGACATCCCTAAAAACATCGAGATGAGTTAAAATTACAAAGTAATGGATGCCATTTGTTTCATGTGGAAATAATAATAGGTGTGTCTTCTCGTGCTGAGAATAGTTCTGTTCAAATACCACCCACATAGTACAGAGGTTAGAGCACTGAGCTGTCAAGCAGTGGACTGAAGTTCAAATCCCGAACAAGACTTGGGTCGTTTTCGTGTCGTCCCCCTTATAGGGAGCAATGCTGGTACACCTATATGGTGCTTCCATAAGAAAGTAGGCAGCAGAGCTTCTATGATCTCAATGGGGAAGTGTCAAGAAGTACCTACCATCAGAGACAAGCGCCTGTAGCATGGAAAAAAAATTCTCTTTAAATTTCAAATTTTATTGCCTCACGCTCTCTTTTTAATAAATTAATTATTGCATGCATTATACATCACATGCAAATACTCATTAGTTCGTTGTAGATTGTATGTAAATTATCATTAATGTGTAGTTGAATCATCGGACATGATTCAGTATTAAAAATGTAAGGTTTCAGAATCTCTTACACGGTACAAGGTACTTAAGTTTTGCAAAATACAGTCAGAAAGGTGACAGCCTTGAGCATTCAAAATTTTCAAGTTGAAATACAGATGAAAAAGTGAAATCGTGTCCAAAAGTTCCTTACCAATTAATTTGACAAATTTTATTTTTGATAGCAGCTTTCGTGTATTCTTTTGAGAAGAGCAACTCAGGTTGAATGAGACATAATGACTTCTTAAGGAGAAAATAATGATCCCATCATTACCAGTAATCCTTCAAAAATCGATTAATCTCGCAGAATTTTTGGTCTTTGATAGGCAGACTTTTGACATTTCAGACAGTGATCCTCCCAATATGATGAATCTTTTTGTGATATAACATGGGAAAACTACCTTTTAACTCAACAACGGAACTGGGGTTTATTCTTATTTTTCTTTTAATGCGTTTTTGGTTACATCAAAAAGTGAAAAGCGATTAACTATCCGTATTGTATGAACATTTTAGAAGACTTTGGAACAAAAAAAATGTCACACAAACAGCTTTTTCATACGGAAACAGTTTGAAAAACACCAACTGAATGGGCGTCAGATTTCTTCGCTATTGTTCGAAAAGTTTTCTGTTTTTAGGTAGAGTATTATGTTCAATGCGGTTCTTGTTTTGATTTATTTGCTTTATTTTAGCTTTGTTTTACTTCCATTGTGGGAGATGGTGTCAGTAAGGTTTTGAAATGGTTTCAAAGCAATCACTTTACTATCATTGAGGAGTAAAAAAGTTATTTAAAGATACATAATATCAAAAGTTGAATAAATTGTATCTTTCCTAACTCTAGCATGAAATACTCATGGCATGCAAAACCTGAAAATATATTGCCTCACAATATGACACTTTTGAGATTCGTAAAGTCTGGTTTTTTTACAACAGACGGATGATGGTCCTCTCACATATTAAATAAATTTATATTTAATATAAACGGGAAAAAACTGTGTTTTTATTTCGAATGTAAAATATAGAAATATTTGTTGAAGGTTATTCTTATCAGCAACATATTGTACTGTTTGGTATTATAAAAAATTTAATATTTTTATAACAGAAATATTTTTTTTTCAGTTATTAGAGATCTTTCAACTCATCTCTTCAAAGAAAGTAGCAAATATTTACTTTTAATTTAATTGTAGAGAACCCGTCCTTCGACTAAATAAATAAAATGCATTTTGTTTGCTTTATAGTTGAAATTACAAAGTTATAAATTATTTCATATTTAACGCATGTGTAAGGTAATACAGGGTGCGGCAGAAAGAACATTCTGATTTGGAGCGTCAATCACAAAAATACAAAACAAGATAGAGAAAGAAATCTTTTATACCTGAGAAGTACACAGTACGCCATTGTCATCCATTAAGTTTTAAAGATTACATTAGTTAAACGGCGAACGTCATTTTTGATGAAGTTTTGAAGTCTCTTTCAGAAATTTTGTCCCGCGGAATTACCGTGATTTCTTGCATAATTGCTGCCTTGAGTGCTTTTTTTTTCCTGTGGGGCTATCTCAAATCAAATGTGTACCAACACCGACAAACAAATTTGCAAGCACTCAAAGCAGCAATTACGTAAGAAATCACGGTGATTCCGCGGGACATGGTCCGCAGATCCATGTAAAATTTCCGAAAGAGACTACAAAACTTCATCGAAAACGACGGTCGCCATTTAACTGATGTAATCTTTAAAACTAATGCCGTCTGCACACGGAGCAACTGAAAAGAAACTGATAACTGACTGCAATCACAAACCACTCCGTGAAGAGTCGTAACCTATGTTATTGAATGGAGCCACGCACACGGCGCAACCTGGTTAGAAACCCGCCGTGATGAGTCGTAACCTATGTAATTGAATGGAGCCACGCACACGGCGCAACCTGGTTAGAAACCCGCCGTGATGAGTCGTAACCTATGTAATTGAATGGAGCCACGCACACGGCGCAACCTGGTTAGAAACCCGCCGTGATGAGTCGTAACCTATGTAATTGAATGGAGCCACGCACACGGCGCAACTGGTTAGAAACCCGCCGTGATGAGTCGTAACCTATGTAATTGAATGGAGCCACGCACACGGCGCAACTGGTTAGAAACCCGTCGGACGGGTTTGTAACCAGTTGCGCCGTGTGCGTGGCTCCATTCAATTACATAGGTTACGACTTATCACGAACTGGTTTGTGATTGCAGTCAGTTATCAGTTTCTTTTCAGTTGCTCCGTGTGCAGACGGCCTTAATCTTTAGCTTACGGGGCCCATTTTTTCCGATTCCCTCTTTAGAACGGGCATTAAGGGGGTTATACATATATACTATATCATATATATATTATATATATATATATATATATATATATATATATATATATATATATATATATATATATACATGTATATATATATATATATATATATACATGTATATATATATATATATATATATACATGTATATATATATATATATATATATATATATATATATATATATATATATATATATATATATATATACATATATATATTCATTCTTCGGCCCGTATTATTCTTGGGATAAATGCTATCCCACCCCGTAAGGAAAAGGTTAATGAATGACAATGGCATACTGTGTACTTCTCAGGTATAAAATATTTCTTTCTCTATCTTGCTTTGTATTTTTGTTATTGACGCTCCAAATCAGTACGTTCATTCTGCCGCACCCTGTACTTATGCTTTGAAGTACATTCGTGTCTAAAGAATTATTCGATTTTGCCAATTTTAAATTTACACTCAAGTAACTGGGTGTTTGAATGAGCTGCGTAAACATCTCTTTGAAATAATAATGAATTTTTTTACTGAAAACTGATTTCATGACATTATAGTTTTATATGTATGATCATAGAAATATACTTATCCGTATAAGCATGATAAAAAGAGTTGAGAATAATACTCAATCATAAAAACTTAAAACATTCTTCAAGTTCATGAATATTCATTTCTTCTAGAAAGGATATAATCAAATGCATTGCATTCAGGTCGGAATAACATTATGAGATTCAAAATGAACTTTGAATTAAAATTTTCGATCCGTTTGAAAAAATTTCGTATTTCATTTAAGTTTCTCTTTGATGTGGGGTTCTATCTGCCCACTATTCGTATTAAATATCTCCAAGCTGATCTCTGAAGGGGATATCTGGCCTTTGAAGCAAGACCATAAATATGGAGATCAGTTAATTTGTGTAATTTTCTTAATATATATTTTTGCATACAGTGAATGATAGAACATGGAATTTTAGTATGGCTCTGATTTAACATTCATTAGAATATGAGGTTGAAATAATCACATTCACTAATTATGAAATATTTTGGTGTTGTTTATTAATGTTTACCCATATATCCAGGGAATTATATGACGTAGTATTTTGCAGTTGTTTTCAATGTGCAGATAATGGCCAAATCCTCTTAGAAGAGTTCATCAATATCAAACATCCTTTATTTTTTTCAGTGTTACCTTAATTACTAAATTAGCAATATTTATTTTTAAACGTTTATAGAATCATTATCATAAAAAACGCATATCCTGGGAATTATATGGAGTAGCATTTTACAGTTGGATTCATTGTGCAGATAATGAACTCATGGCCAAATCCTCTTACAAGAGTACATCATATCAAACATTCTTTTTTTTTTTCAGTGGTCAATTAGTTATTAAATTATCAGTATTAATTTGTAGAAGTTTGTATAATCATCAATACAAAAACACATATCCAGGGAATTATATGGAGTAGCATTTTACATTTGAATTCATTGTTCAGATAATAAATTCATGGCCTAATCCTCTTACAAGAGTACACCAATGTCAAACATCCTTTAATTGTTTCAGTGTTACCTTAATTACTAAATTATCAGTATTTATTTTTAGCTGTTTATAGAATCAATAATGGTTCCCCTCAACTTATTTTCTAAACCAGTGTTATCCTTAAGCTATAGAATGCCTATAAAACATTACTTATAAGAGGTTTCAACTTCCCTGAGGTGATTAATTCCAAATTATCCTGAAAGATTCTGGTCCATGAAATTTAGTGATCACGTCTTATGCCCAGTAATTTCACTTGTGTTTACTCAAAGAGAAAGATAAAATATTCATATAATTTTATGACATCATGTTCATTATATAAAATAGCTAGTAATTTATCACTGTATCTTAACAATCGTGACTACCAACAATTAAGATGTATCTATTTCTACCACCGTTAAAACCAGGCAATTTGACAAGCTTGGTAGTTGTAGTTTAATGTACTTCTGAAATTATCATTTCCTGAATATTTCAAAAACATGCCTGCCCAATCATATGTAATGAATTTCAATAAGCCTAATGTAAA